>WAAD01024272.1:0-52909 GCA_013389945.1 Fregata magnificens
TGATCTTTAGGGTCCCTTCGAACCCAAACCATTCTATGATTCATGATTCTATGATACAAGGCTGGTAAACCTGTGGCATGTCTCCTTCCATTTTCAATTACCTCTGAACTGATGAATCCCTCTCTCCAAAGCTGTTCCACTAAGTGTACCACTGATGTCAGCCTGACAGCCCATCTGCTCGTCTGGACCACGTTTCCCCCTTCTCAGAAAAAAACCCCAAACTGTGACACCTTCCAGCTTCAGCAGGCTTCTCAAAAATCCTTGTTACATGTACTTGTGATTTCTGAGTGCCAGTTTGCTCAGAAATACAAATGATCCACCCCTCAGTTTCAATGTTCTTGTATTTTTTTGTCCTCCTAAAGACAGTAATTCCTCACCCCCATAACTCACACCCGAAGAGCAACAGCAACATCCTCATGGAAAACGAAAATGTTGAGCTGATTTGGCTTTGCCTCACTCCCACCACGCAGTCACCCCATTTTGTTCTCAGTCCTTCTAACAGGGCTGAGGAATTTATGTTTTATTTTGCATGTCTGAGCTCAGACAGTGTGAAATCTCACCCTTAGCTCCTGCCTGCCAAGATGTCTGTCTTTGTTTTGTTCTGGGCTCTTCACTTACTCCTGGCACCCATTCGGAGATGCTACCCCTGTAAGTGTTTTCCCTTTTCTTAGGAATAAAAGGCCACGTTTTAAATTCCCAGGCTTTGAAGCCTTCACTCTATGACCTCTCTTACTGGTTCTCCTAATTTCTCTGCATTTCCCCTTCCGACCTTGAGAATCCTCTTTCCAGCCCTACCTGGATTTTCTCTGTCGCTCAGCTGAAGCTCGAATGGACCCGCAGTCCAAGGGTCTGTCCTCCGAGGAGCACTTCCATAAAGTCCTCATCCCTTGCCCAGACCTACAACTATGCACAGCATTTCATCTATCGATCCCGTGGCTGTTTGTAGAGAAAATTGATGGCTCTCCCACCTGGGAAACAGCCAAGTAATACAGTTATCACAAGCATTTGCTCTCCAATCTCTCGCTAGTCTTCACCAACGTCATCAGAAGGGTCATATGTGGCCAGAGAAATTGGTTGGCCATTATAGCTACGATAAAGGGCTCTTGGTCTGCTCCTGGCCCTACCTCCCTCTTCTTCTGATATGGCTTGCAAGCCCTTGAGCGTTGGGCACCAAGATCCTTCTTCCAGCCCCATCCCGACCTCAGACCGGTGAAGGGTCATCCCAAACTCCTGACCATGACCGTGACTCCAGAGAGTGAGTAAATGTGGAACCACATGGCTCACCAAAGCCAGGAAAACCACAGAATTTCAATTTAAGGCAAAGAGCTGCGTTTGCAGCTGCTTTATTGCTCTTGTCACAAGGAATATAAGTGTCAGCTCAGGGGAGGCTGGCCGGGTCAGCCGCAGGGGAAAACAGGCGGCAGTTTTATCACTTTCATGCACAATTTTACACGACATGGCTGATTGGGAAGATGGCAGGAATAGAAAGGCTCTCACCCCCAACAGCCACCTCAGTACTATAAATAGTGCAACAAGGAGATCCACCCCTCCCGGGGAGGCTGAAGCAGAAGGGGAATTTTTAAGCCAGTAAAAAACCCCAGGATTTTATAGACATGCAATGCTAAATATCACATTTGCTAGCACATGCACTACTTTTTCTTCAGTCATCAGGAACGCGTATTCAACAGCTACGATCACTTTGCTGCTGGGGGTTGAGCGCACCTCTGCTGACCCCCCAAGCCAGGCAGCACCTTGCGCTCTGCTCCTCTGGGTGCTTCTCAAACCACCCCTGAATTTTGACTAAAGCTGGTCCATAAAAACCTGTATTTAACTAAAAATCCCCAAATCATAATGCTTCTCTTCCAGCATACCCCATCCTCTCACTGGTAGGCATCATACAAGCCGCTGTGTTACAAAATCATCCATAATTTTAAAAAGCCCTAACCAAGCTTGACGAGGGACTGCGAGAGGCAGCAATTAGTGTATCTCATACTGAAGCCTCCAAAAAACTTTCCACTGGTTAGGTAGAGCAGGTCTGGCTCCCCCTCATCACCTCCATCTGCCACACATCCCCTCTCCAGGTGTTTGGGACTTGCCACGTCCATTTATACTCCCAGCACCAGGGCTGCAAGGCAGGAATAGATCTAAAAGCAGGACGAGTGTCTTTGAAGCAGAGCATCTCTCTCATTAACCCCCTTCATCCTTCCTAAACACTTTATAACCAGCGGTTTTAATATTCCAATCATGCAAATCCATGCTGCACCTCTGAGGTGGGAGGGATTTCTTTTTTTCATTCCTCCTTATTTAAACATTCTTTATTCAAGCTTTCATCATTTGCCAGTTAAGTCAACTAATTTTCTACTAAACCCAATTTCACTCATGGTTGGAGTGAAATTTCCCTGATTCTTCCTCATGCCATGTACTATTAATGGCGCTTGAAATTATGCAAATAAAATTAATGAGCGCAAATGCCTTCTTCTCAGCCAGCGCAGCCAAGAGATTTGTTTTTGAAAACCGCTTGATCCCTGCTCCTGGAGAAACCTCCTCTCCCAGACCAGCCAAGGACAGCCACTGGCTCGTGCCCGGGCTCAGCAGCTCCAGAGCCCCGGCAGGTGACCCAGTGGCTTGTCCCATCCCGACATCCAGCACTAGTGCATCGGCTGAGCCCTCACTCCTCTTTGGGAGAGAGCAGCCGAAGCAGCTTCAATCCAAGCGGATGCAAGCCCCTAGCTCGCCTCTCCGCCAGCTGCCTCCACCAGCTGTGCCTACTCCAGAATAAATCTACAGCAGCTTCTTGTCCTCCTATTTTCCCCTTGTAGGTACTTTAATCAACCAGGGGAAGCATTCCCTTCCCGAGCGCGGTGCAGGCTCTCTGAAGTCAGATGACTGTGGGGTTATCTTTACATCCCATTGACCTATTTTCAAATTAACCCAAAGTTTCCTTCCATGTTATCACTCCTGGGGCTGAAAAGTCCAGCACTAAATGGATCTCGTGGGCATCTGCTGGCAGGCTGGGCCAATATCCTATATTATATTTAATTGCATCTTCTCTGCCTGCATCTGCTGTCATCAGCAAGGCAGACTGCAGCAGGGGAAATGGCGGGGGGGTGGGGGCTTCTGCCCTTTCCGTTCCCTCAGGTTCTCCCTGTCTCCAAGTGCCCAGCAAGCACAGGGCTGTTATCCGGGGGATGAAAGGTGCCGGAGCCGAGTCTGAGTGGCTCCCGGGAGTCTGTGACAAGCCCATCATGAGCAATTTAAAGTGCAAAGCGGAGCCCACGAGATGAACGCCCCACTGCCTGGCCTCTGCTCCCAGCTCTTCCTCATGCTAGAAGGGACATCATGACCTCAAAAGCAAGGTTTTTCAAGCAATTACAGTATGCTTTTTAAGCCACCTGCAATGGTTTTACTTTTGCAACGTACATCTGGACTGTTTCTCTGGCCCATCATCGATCCCGTGTGACACAGCCCTGCCCATTTGGGGGGTGAGGTTCAGCAATCTATTTATTTATTTCCGAGGTTCAACAAAACCCTGTTTTCCCAACGTGGCAGGACGCAGCACTTTCTGGAAACCTTTGCATTACATTCCCAGAAGACAGCTAACACCAAGTTTTCACTGTTCAGTTGAGCAGCAGCAGCAGCTCCAGTGGGTCCAGGTAGGGCTCTGCCAGGAGATGCCCTCCGCCGGGAGATCCCCAGGAAGGCATTTTTTTCTGGGCTGCAAAGATAAGCCATGAGGAGCGAAGACTGCTGGATGCTTTGCATCTTATAAGGGGATTGAAAGCCTCCAGAAATAGGGAGTCAACAGTCTTGCGGGGCTGGAGGCTGGGTTTGATCCAGGGGCTCCCAGTTGGACCAGCTCCGGGTGTCCTGAAAATTCCGTCCTCGCCAGCCAGGAGGTGCTCCGGGCCCCCACAGGGAGGATCAACCCTATATAAATTACCCAGCGATTAATAAGGTTACGATAACCTTCATGTGACAAAGCAGAGGTTTCTGCAATGGCAAAGAAGCCAGTGAGCGAGTTGTCGTTTGGCTACAAAATAAACATATTTCATGAAGGAGCGCAATTTAACAGCTCGGTAATTCCTGCTAATTTATGCACCTTCCTCTCTTACAAAATGAAGCCCTCAAAGGTGGAAGAAATCCTTCCCCACCGCTCCTCGCCCTGGCTGGGCGGCTCATCCCCGCTCCTCACGTGGCTGCTGCCAGCAAAGCTCCCAGCCGCCTCCTTGGAGGCGCCAGGAAGCTGCTGTAATTAAAGGGAGCAGCTTTTGCAGTCTCATTTCGATGTACCCGGCTTTTAATTATGGAGCTACACAGCTGCAACTCTGCAAGCAGCTGTACCAGGCTGAAGAGGGGAGGAGGAGCCGGGTAGGTGATGGGATCCACCATCCTCTGGCGAAAGCCACCCTCCCGGCTGGGCAGAGTCAGACCCTGGAGAAGCACAGGAAGGTGCCAGAGCGATCAGCTCTTTCTGGTTGGAAATTCAGTAAATAATGAAGAAACTTCCCAGGGAAGGGAAATAAATAGTTGGGCTCCTCTGGGGAGCAGCAGAAGCTGAGCACTTGCGTGCTTGTGGCGCCTGGGCAGACCCTCGGACCAACCTTTGGACAGACAGGCTGTCCCTGCTGCTCCAGCAGCTCAAAGTAAAGGGACAGTTTTAGCCAAATCTTCATGGGTACCACTAGAGCAAAGCCAATTTCTACCCACTAACGTCCTGGACCCCTGCCTAAGCCATCACCTAAGAGAAGTCTGCTCTAAATGTGTCCCGATTAAACTACAGACTGGGCAATTCAATACAGTTCAGACACACAGTGGTGGGTCCAGCATTTGTGTAACCCCTTGGTTAAGTCTTCATCACCTCTGTCTTTGCAAGGGTTTGCTGCGGTCAAGTATCCACAATCGGGGGCATCATCTTCAGCTCCCACCGAGACCTGTAACCAAACATCCAGCCTTTCTGAAGCCCGCAGCATCCCGTACGTAACCATGTCCCAGCACAAACATCAAAGCCTGGCCAGAAAAAGAACAACGGGGTAACCCTAACAGCTTACAGAAACACTCAGTCTCAAGTAACAGGAACATCTGATGCTGCATTAAAGGCTGAGGTTTCCTCCTCACCAGTGCAGAGCTGATAAATCCCACAGCCATGCCACGCAGCTCCATCAGGACCGCCTGCGACTGGTCACTTCTGGCTGTTTTCATGAGCAATTCCTGGCTCACCTGCACGTCAGGACTGTATTTGCCAACTGGCGAGGGAAGGTGAAGCCTGGAGCCTGGGCATCCGCGAGTTTTCACGAACAGATGCAAGACAGAAAGATGGCTTTTATCTGCCAGAAAATAATTAGAAATGCCTTCGTCTGGCCATCGTGTTTCCATTTGAACAGCCCTTTTTGCAGCCGGAATACACCTCGGTGACTGTGGAAAGCGCAGGAAAATAGCAGCTCTAATTAAGTATGTGCCAGGCAATGAGAGGAGAGCAGCAGCAGCAGGAGCTGAGCCTCATCCCTGCCGTGGTGCCGGCCCCGCTGCAGCCCGTTCATGCCACCCCGGCACACGGAGAGCAGCTCGTCACCCAAACCACACACTGGCCACAGCTACCACTCGGCAGGGAAAGGGCTGCCAGCACGGGATACAAGCATGTGCTGAAAATTAAGTGCCTTGCCAGGGCCAGTATTAGGAGTCCAGAACTTGACACTGGAGCAATTAAGCTCCGAGAACACTTTGTAACGCCCTGACCCCACCAGGCATCAAATCCTGTTTTCTTCGACTTTCTGTCCTGCCTTATGAGCAGTTAATTTCAAGGGGGCCATTGCAAAAAGCACCTTTCAGCGTCGCCAAGATCAATAGTCCCTGCCGCTCCAGCAGCTCACAGCACCGCACCCCCGCCTCCCTGAGCCTCTCCCTTAGCCCCGCAAAAGCAGCTGGAGATGCCGACATGACCATTCCCATGACCTAAGGACAGGGGTAGGACCTGCAGGTCCCCACATTGCCCATTGTGCCCCTTGTCCTGGGGGGAAAGGCTGAGTGCATCCCTCCCTGGGGAGGAAGGAGGCTCTGCTTATTGCGGCTTTTGCACCGGCGCTGCCATCGCTCCGAAGGCACCGCTTGTAATTTTCCAACATCTACTTCTAAGCTGCCTCATTAACAACCCAGCTCAGGTCTTTCAGGCACTTCCCACTCCTCCCCTACCAACCAACACACACACACACACACACACACACACCCCCCAGCCTTGATTCTCACTTTCCTGAAATGACGTTTTGGCTACCAAAGCAGCACAAGGGGTCTTCAGCAAGAATCAAGTGTTTGCACTTACATTTGGGATCTTTCCTCCCTCCCTGCTTCAAGGCAGGGCTCAAAATGCTGCCGGCTCCCTCCTTTGCCCCTATCCACCCAGCAAAAAACCTCTGATGGAAAACAGTTCCTGACTCCCTGCTCCAGCTCGGTGCTTTGCTTTCCTCCCAAGGAGCTGCACATGCCCAGCGGTGCTTTGCACCAGCCTCCAGATAATCCCGTGTTTCACCCCTTGCCTGTCAAGATGCATCAGAAGCGGCTCACAAATTCACCGGGAAATGCAGAAGAGGACATACACCTGCACTTAGTTCGACTACAGGAGAAAAATTAGCCTCTGGTAGGACACAGCAGCGGAAGTCACAGGTCTTTAAGGTCTACAGTGGGCAAAAGATAAGCTAGATAAGCTAGCCCTGGAAAAGCGGGGCTGAGCGCAGCGGCACCGATCTCAGACCTCACAGGGGCATTTGGATAGCGCCTAGCTGAGTTGTGGAGCAAGCCTGCAGATCCCCACAGCTCCCTGGCTTCACTCCAGATTAGCACTGGTCCCCCAAAACGGGGGAAGAACTGTTTAACACCCCTTCTATTCACCGCTTGGCATCTGCTGCTCTCCCCGCTGGAGCCCCCTGGCATGGAGAGGTGCCCAGCACAACATGGTCACAGTCCCAACCTGTTTTCATGCCCAGCCCTCCATCACCAGCTTTTTGGACCAGGGACTTACTTTTCCTCCTCATTTGCCTGATCCCCAGCATTTCAGACCCAATCCTGACCACCGCCTCCAGGCTCTGCTGCATTGCAATCAATATAGATGCTAATAATGAACAGCTCTCAGGTAACTACCAGCTGAAGTGTACGCAGGCTGACCTTCCAGTGATCCTTTGCCAATGATCAATATGCATAGAAAAATCAGCTCAGAAATTTGAAGAGACAAAAAACAAACTAGGAGAGAGTTTATTCCATGCTGAATAATTTATGGGTGCCAGACTTTGCTCCATGAAGGCCGTGCTGGGCAGGAGCAGCTACAGCTCTGAGCCGCGAAAGGAGCAGGGGGTGCCAAAGAAAAACAAACAAGAAGTGGACTCAACATTTCACATTGCTGGAGCAAAATATCCCCAAGCCCACCCCGACGCTGGTGCCTGCCCTGCTGCAAGCTCAGCAAGAGATACCTGGGATGGGAAAGGACAAATTTAGCTCTGGTCTACAGCGGAGCAAAGCTTTGCTGCTTCAGGAGGTTACACGGGGGCAGGAGGGATAAGAAATCACTTGGGCTGACCCTTCCACAGCAACACAGCTTTAGCTCTGCTTCATCCCCACACCCAGCTCCAGCCCCTCGCGCATCCCCGGCTCTCTGCATACCAACCCCTGGCCAAAGCTGTGCCTACAGGTCAAGTCCCCTCCAGGCTTTAACGAGGTACCTGAGATTAACTATTAGCACAACTCAGGATTAATTACACGTGTTCTGCTAAGCCTCCCACTCGCCCGTGGTCGGGCAAAGGCTTATCTCAGCACTCCTCTGAGCCACCGCTAACGCCGTACCAGCCTGATAGCAGGGATGTTGCTGAGAGGTCTGCAAGCACGGAGCAGGATTGCAGGCACCGCTGGGTCCTCCCCTCAGGGGGGACCTCTGCTCCCCCTCTGACACCCATGTTAACCCATCTCTTGATAGGCTGCAGGAGGGTCCCAGCGAACACTGGGCTCGGTCTCCAAAGGGACAGAGGGGATCCAGCTACAGCCCCAGGTCCTGCCTCCGCTCACCCCAGCCCCATCAACGTGGAGATGGACCCATGATGCGGGTGTCCAGCATTTAAAATGTCATCAAAGCCAGGCATAGGACACACGCTCGGGGAGGTGGGGATGGTTTCTATTGCTGGGACAGAGAGAAGTGCAACACGTGCAGCCCCAGCCCGGCTCGCTCGCTCCTTCGCTACGAAGGGGAAGAGATGGAGCTGCCGTTCCTAGGCATCCCAGGGGACACGTCCAAATCCACGTCAGAAGAGGAGGTCTCATCACTGCCAACCAATGTCAAAGCTCCTGCGCTTCTGAGAAAGGCGAAATACTACAGGCAGCAACGCAGCTCTCTCCAGAGTCACTCGCAGAGGAGAACGGATGCTGCAAACCCCCCTGTAAGACTCAGCCAGCTCCTTCCCCTCGTTAAACAACCACTGTGAGGCTCTTCATTAAAAAACACAAACAAGAACCACACAACAACAACACAACCCTCCCAGCCATTAACTTCTTTCATCCTTGAGTACACGGATATTATTTAGCACGTCAATTTAGCTCAGCACGCCACGCAGAGATCGCCGTGATGCATGCCCGCCTCTTTGAGAAGCTGCTGCCTTTTGCATTAGGACCAGGATTATTTTTTTGAGTTAATTAGTCAGGAGCTAATTCCGTTCATTAATTCTGAATGCCGCAGGGGCTGGGTTGGGTTTTTTTTTTGTTGTTTTTTTTCCAGGATTCTTGGGGTTTTTTCACTCCCTTTTCAGCACGGCTCATTAAACGGCCGATGCTGGCTTAGCATCGCCCAAAACCTGCCCAGTCCCTGAGGCAGCTTCAGGCTTTCCTTGATTTATAACCCACCCTAATTTGCATTTTCCCTGGCACTTGCCCTCCACTCGAGATGTCTCATAGGAGGTGAGGAAACCTTGCGACGTTACCGGAGGCAGCAGCGTCAGCCTGGTAATAACAGAACTGCATCAGCAAAGAGGAATGCGGCACACGGTTATCTTCTCCCTCTTACTTTTTCCATCTAATATTGGTCCCTCCTGGAGACAGGGTACTGTCTAGAGACACTTGTAGGGTGGCCCGGCATAGCTGTTTGCATACTCTCACCCTGCGTTGCCCCATATCCCACGGCAGAAAACGCCCATCCCTCTGCGGGAAGCGCCCCAGCAGCAGCAAATTCCCCCGCAGGTCTCGAAGCCACCACCAGCACCTCCTGAGGAGGGACTCCTTGGCGGCTGCCACCCCCATGCAAGGAATGCAGGTTATTTTTGGCAGCCGCCCCAGCTGCCTGCCTCGCGGCAGAGCAGGATGGGAGGGAGGGAAGGAAGGAAGGAAGGAAGAGAGCACAGTCACTGCTCAAACAACGCCGGCAAAGCCATGGGGGTTGAGCGCAGCCGTGCGCGGTGGGAAGAGCCAGTGACCTGCAGTACACCTGCATCCTGCTGCCACACGGCCACCAGCCCCGGAGAGAGCATCCCTGGGGAACGGGGCGGGTAAAAGGGAGCCTTTCCTACACCCAGCCCTAGGCAGGCATCAGGGGACACGAGTGATGCTGTGTGCTGACAGCAAGGAATTAATGCTGCTCAGATCCAGCGCCGGGACCACAGGGCAGAGCCCCGCCCCAGACATCTTCACATCAGCGCCATGCAAAGCCTTAGTTCGCACCAGTCCTCCTCGCTTTCCTGGAATGCGGAAGGGACGGGATCTATTCCAGCCATGATGCTGATGGTTTGCACCCACCCAACGCTTGCACCAGCACAGCACCAGCGCTGCCCAAGACGCAGGTGGGGAAAAGCCACCCCCGAGCCTTTGCAGACCTCGTGCTTTCACACAAAACCTTGATGCAACCCACACACACACGGGGGGGCAGACTCTCTCGGGGCAGGGGGCACACACCCGCAGCACCCACCTCTGCAGCTCCTTCAGGGAGACCGTGACGCTCAAGCTGTGTCCCAGGAGGAAGAGGGCAGCCAGGATGTCAGCCCACTGCACCATCTCGCCCAGCGGGCCCCCCTTCAGCACCCGCGGACTGAAAACATCCCCTGACTCCTCCGTCAGGAAGCCGATATGGATCAAGATCTGGAGAGACAAGGAGAGGGGTCAGTGCCGGAGGGGTGGTGCTGCGGGAAAGGCGCAAGGTGGGTTCTCCAGCCCAAAATGACTTATGGTCCCTGATTCCCTTCAGCTCCTTTTGCAGGCTGTAATTACTCAGGGAAATCACTCGAGTGTAAAGACAAGTGATCCATGTCCAATTAGCAAAGACCCAATAGTCAGAGGCTACCAGCTCCCATCGACTGGCGCTCCGTATCTTGGGACCAGGCCCACATCCCTGAGGTACATCACAGTCCGTCCCACAGACCGGAGCTGGATCTCCCAGCACACAGGGACCGAAGGGCAGGGCACCGCAAAAACATGAACGGGAGGGCCAGCAACCTCGGCACCTCCGCGGAGGAGATGTGCCAACCTCCCCGCCCACAGCCGACAGCAGTCTGCCAGCTGGACATTGTCTCCACCCACAAGGACCTGTGTCCAAAACTCACCCCATCGTTCAGCAACTCCGGTCCTGCAACGTCCTGAATGGATGCAGAGTCACGCCCACGGACCACAGACCCAACCCTGCAGACCCTTGTGCTTCCACAAATGAATTTTCCTCCCAGCCCGCTCACATCCCAGCTGTCTCTGCTCCCCGTGTCCCCAGGGGGCTCAGCTTTTCCATCCCCCACCACAACTTCCCCACGCAATTTGCTCGTACGTGTTTCTGGTCCCTTTGCCGGCCCTTCAGCTTCTGCTTGAGGCGCCGAGCCGCCCGCAGCCACTGCTGGGCCAAGTGCCGGATCCTCTTCTTCATGAAGCTGAGGGACTCCTTGCCTGTGCCGATCAGCTCCAGGAGGTGAGCCAGGTCGCTCCGGAAAGCTGCCTAGGAAAGGAGCACACTCTGCGTTTTGAGTGTAGGGAAAGCAGCCGTGAGAGGAGCCCCTGGGCTGCCGTGGGGGCTGGCGGAGGTTTGCCCACCGCAGCTGAGGTGCCGTGGTCCTTCCTGGATGGACAGCTTCCCCTGGTGCCACCAGACCGGACACCAGAGCTCCTCCACTTAATGCACCAAACCCCAGGGGCCCCGTTGCGCCTAGAGCATCTCATGACATCCCGGATTTCTCAGCACAGGAAAGACATGGACCTGTTGGAGCAGGTCCAGAGGAGGCCACAAAAATGATCCACGGGCTGGAGCACCTCTCCTATGAGGACAGGCTGGGAGAGTTGGGGTTGTTCAGCCTGGAGAAGAGAAGGGTCCAAGGAGACCTTACTGCCGCCTTTCAGTACTTAAAGGGGGCTTATAAGAAAGATAGGGACAGACTTTTTCGTAGAGCCTGTTGCGATAGGACAAGGGGAAATGGTTTTAAACTAAAAGAGAGTGCATTCAGACCAGATATAAGGAAGAAATTTGCTACGATGAGAGTGGTGAAACGCTGGCGCAGGTTGCCCAGAGAGGTGTAGATGCCCCATCCCTGGAAACATTCAAGGTCAGGTTGGACGGGGCTCTGAGCGAGCTGATCTAGCTGAAGATGTCCCTGCTCACTGCAGGGGGGTTGGACTGGATGACCTTGAAAGGTCCCTTCCAACCCAAACCCTTCTGTGATTCTATGAAAACCCACCCACGGCATCATGGCCCTGCTGACATCGCTGGCTCTGGGAATATTTATTTCCAGCAGCCTTGAAGCCACCATCTCCCCCCAGGTCCCCCAGGACCGGCAGGACACAGGCTGCCCCCACCTTACCTGCACCCGGGGCAGCGGTGGGGGGGAAGGCAAAGCCACCGTCCGGTTTCGCCACGGCAGGGGAGGGCAGAACCACTCGACTTCGCTGAGGTAGATGAGGAATGAGCACTCGGTGCCGTCCACGCCAAAAAACGCATAGCAGGGGTCGGAGGTCCACCTGGCTCTCATCCACTGCAAGGGAGCAAAGAAACACGTGGGGCTCGTCCTCCGGCTGGGAGGGGACGCGACAGCCCTGTGAGCTGCCCCTGCTATGGGCAACCTCTATTCTCTCTAGCTGGGAGCTAGAAACGAAGGGCAGAGGGTGGATAAAGGGCTGCAAACCAGCACGCACCGAGCACCAGTGCCGTGGTGCTGACGTTTGCCTGCCTGGTGCCTCCAGGCCACATGGGGCAGAGGAAGAGCCAGGAGGGTTTGCTGGGGGCTCCCTGGGTTTCTAGCACTGGTTCCAGCACCAACACATGCCTTCCCCAGGGGCGCAGCCATTGACCCCTAGGAAACGATACACCACAGGGTTTTCTTCTCGTTAGCTTTGCTGGGGAGCAAGCCGAGCTGCTGATCTCATCGCCCCGGGCACAGCGGGGCAAGGAGGCAGACCCACCGGTGGTCCCCCGAGGACGATTTCACATGAGGGAGAATAACCAGCGACCGGAGCAGCGATTTATCATCCCCTGCAACGGCTCTTGCCAGCCTCTTCCTAATTCAACTACAAAAACAAATCTACTTGGGAGACGGGTCGCTGCGCCCAGTATGTAAAATGCAGCAATCACCCGGACAGGAGATCAAATTACAGCCTTCCACAATTAAATTACATTCCGAATTTACTCAAACGGTGGAAGGAAAGGATGCCCAGCACCAGGGGAAGAGGAAAATACAACCCCCCAGTATCATTTTAATATACCCTTCAACATCTTTTCAGGGAGACTCGGCCCTGCAGAAGCCTGAGCTTGAAGCAGGAGGCTGGGAAGGGGAGGGAAGAGGGAGATGCTTTTAATTAGTTCATGTAAATATGCTCTCTGACAAAGCAATCATGCTCCGGGCCAAATGCCAGGCTGCATTCAGGTGTAAAGAGCAGGTTGGGTCAGGCAGGACATCCTATTTGAGATGGAGGTCCTGGCCACCTTAACGAGGTGCTCTTCTGCGCAATGCTGAGATTATTCCCCAGACACTAGCTAATGCTCCAGATATTTAAAGACGATGTGACAGTGCTTTCCCCTCACCGCACTTCTGTCATTAAACACAGAAACTACAGGCAGGGAGGGCTGCAGGCAGAGGTGGTCTCACAGAGCCGATTCTGCTGCTGCCTGCACAGCTCTGGGTACCGTGGCTTCAGTACTTGCATGACTAAAACTGGAGGTATATGCCTTATTGTTGGGTGAAAACCATCACATTCATACAGCAAAGGCTCCCAGAGGAGGCTGGACACCTCCCTTGTGTTTTCTCCTCACAGCACAGCCGTGCTTTGCTTTCCACATCTTCGGCTCTGCTCCTCCTTCTGCAATGGGCTGCACCTTTCCCGTTTTAAAGCAAACTGTTTTATTCTGGAAAGCATCCCCCTCCCCACTGTCCTTCCCAGTTTAACGCCCAGGGTCGTTGCTTTGTGCCCTTCCCAGCAGCTTCCACCCCAGGTCGAGGCCCTCTCCCAGACAGGGAACCCCAACTCACCTCCACTTTCCCAGCACAGTCAGGGTACTTGGGGTCCCTGGGCACCTCGCACTGGTCCCTCCTGCCTTCCACCACTGCAGAAAGACAATTTGGGCATGGGGAGAGCCAGGATGTGCTGGCGGAGCAGCTACAAATGCTGAGAGGGTATGGGATGGGATGGGACTGCCAGCCCCTGAGCATGTTCATCGGCACCGCAGCTCAGCCGGCAGACAGCCCCATCCCACTTGATGGAGCAGGACACCAAGATGTGAAACATCGTCCCCAAAGTCAGGGAGGAAACAGAGGAAAACCCCCAGCCTTGCTTCAACGCTGAGAGCACGCTCTCCTTTCCTAAATCTCAGCAGGACTCTTTACAGCCCCTCCCTGCTGCTCTCAGCCTGGTCCAGACCCCAGGTCCCACCTATCCATGCTCCTGTTAATCATCCATAAGCAGGCTGCGGTATCTAAGGAAGCACTTGACAGCCTTTACACCGTAAACTTGCAATAAAAATTGTCCTGCTGAGCTGTCGAGAGAAGACTCAGCTCCCTGGGCCAGCCCCAGAATAAGGCACAAAAGTGGCTAAAAACAGTAACAGGATCTTTTCTTCTGTGGTTGGATTAATAAAAGACAACACCCCTCCTACAAGCCCTCCTTTGCCTAGAACTGAAAAAGCATGAGGTGGAAGAGGCAACGGAAGCATCTTCTACCTGATGATGCCAGCCCAAACCTCGGGAAACACGCAGCCGTGTGGAGAAACATCTGGAGAGCCCAGCTGCCCTCACAGCACTGCCGAGTTGGGATGGGATCGTCTCTCCTGGCACTGGATCCCAGCCCCTGGGCTTTGGATCCAAACCACATTTTTCTATCCAGGTGTTTGCGCTGGCACTGCTCCTCCTCTTTAATTCTGCATTTAATTCTGTGGCATTTATTTCTGACCGTGATTCAGATTTGTCACCATTCCTCCCCCTTGCAGGCATGAGTTTCCCAAGTCTTGCTCCTCTGCAGATTGATCTCCCCTGCTCTTGAGTCCTCATGGGCCAAGGTAAGGCAAGGCTTTTAGGAGAAGGTTACTGCTGTCAGAGGCCACGGAGAGTAGTTCCCTATGCAGCCTCCTTTTCCTGGCTGTAATAGCAAGGTGAGAGCCCTGGAAACCTCCGAGAGGGCTCAGGCCATGCTCAGGACCTCCTCTCCCTCAAAGACACCGTCTGACCATGTACTGCATCCACACTAAGTTGGACACAAACAGCCCTAGGAAGTCTGCCGAAGAGCTACAGGTGCCCTACTTAGTCCCGCAGACAGGAGCGAGCTGGGTAACCTCAGGTCAGCATCCATTCCCCTGCTTTTTTACCAAACTTCTCATGCTAGGCTTGGCTGGATCTCCCTATTGGAACTTCATAACACGTAGGAGGTTTGGAGCATGGGGACCTCTGGGGACACTCACCTTTCCCATTCAGGAGGCTGTTCCGGAGAATCTGATCTACTTTTATTGCGATGTCTGAGACATTTTGAGCTATAGCTTGGATCCTCTCCATCAACCCAGCTGCTGGCTGGAACCTGGGAAAAAAACCAAATAGATCCTGAAAACTTGATGTCTCCCAGTGGTGGCACCCAGGGGCGCTTATAGCAAACTTGCCATCCTCGGAAGCTGCCAGCAGGCTGAACTTAGCTCCAGGATGCGACATGGGAACGCCTGGTCCACCATGTACAGGGCAAAGAGCTCACTGCCTTCCAAGAGGTATGATTAAAAACTTATGAAAATCAGTATTCTGCCATTTTTCGCAGCATGCTGATAAACGCGGATACATCTGTACATTTTACATGGGGAAATATTAAATAGGCTGGAAAAAATTGTTTCGCTTATTTCAGTTGTGCTATGTTTGAAAATCCTCTGCTGTGATTATTGGCCTTGCGGCACATGTAGCAAGCCGCGCTGGGAAAAAAAGGGAGAAAAACCCCAAAAATACAGAGAAAGGAAGGCAAAACCAGAGGAGGGCTGAGGAAGCCTGTGGGCCTGGAGCAGACTGCAGACAGATGCAAAACATGCAGGACACGTGGATGGCCTGAGCCAGCCTGTCCACCAAAGATTGAGGCGAGTGGATTTCCAGGTCCCCCGGCGAGGAGCAGGGGCGAGGGCTGTGCAGGGACAGGGTGCCAGGGTGAGCATCAGCAGCACAGCAGAAGCCAGGGTTGAGCTGGGTGTCGCAGCCCCAGCAAAGCCCGCAGGCACCTTCCCACCAAGGCCTGAGATCGGATTCCACCGGTCTGAATAGCTGCGTATGCCATCTAGCGAATTAAACCTCGCAATCAATACCCTCCTGGGTAAACAGCACCATTAAACTCATCTACATAACACATTGTGTAGACAGAGCAACCGAGCACTGTAAAGAGGCCGGGTGTCAATTAAAACCTGGTGTAATATATAAAAGGGCAAGCAAACTCAATCCATCAGCAGCGGTGCCCTGCCAGGCTTGACAAGGAGCAAGCTCTCCACCTCCAATGCCTCGCCTGCCATTTCCACCGCAAACAACAACCACGTCTTGACGAGCGCAGTTATCGCAGTAAATAATCTCCCCTTCTGCAGCATCCGGGTCATAAGTTTTTCCTCCTGCTGCCACCGAGATCATTATAATACAAGGAAATGCCATAAGCAGTGAGCAAAACCAAAAGGGCTACCTTGAATACTCTTGGCACAAAAAAATATGTGCTGATGTCACGTCCTTCTTGGTGAAGTTTTATGTTTGTTCTCCAGCAGATCAGTGAACCCGAAGGCTGGGATTTAAAGTACCTCTATCCTCAAGGCTAAAAAAAATCCTGGTTTTATGAACCGATACTGCTTCGGTTGTTGATTTAAAGTCCATTCTCTAGCAGAGAGCAGCCCGCATTTTTTCCTTCTGGCATGGTTTATGACCATCAATACTCAACCTGCATACCTCCACAGGGAGCCACATATCTTAGGCTTTTAAGAAATAATAATTAAACGCAGAGGACACCATTGCCCACAAGTAACTTTCAACCTTTTGCAGAGAATAAACCCCCAGTCTCCTGCCAGCTGCTGTAACTGCTGTAACAGGGAGGTTGCTCAAGGCTCTGGTAAAATACAGGCACAAAAATTACCTGTGATGAGCTCTGCTTGTGAGCATGGCGCCGAGGAGATAACATGTTCCTGGTTGGAGAGCTGCACAGCTCAGCCAGCTCTGAAAGCCCTCAACCCCCCCATTTCTGCAACCCTTTTTCCACCAGCAAGCAGCCATCAGCCCATGCAGGTGATGCTCAGTAAACGGAAAAGCTGGGATGGGCAGTTTAGAAGCAAACATCCCAAGAATGCAGTGAATTCAGAGCCAGCGAGCCCAACATCCTGCTCCAACAACAGGAGAGGGACATCAGCTTGGTGGAGATGCTCCTCAGGTTTCTCCACCGCTCACAGAAAGGAGAAAGGATGAGCACAGCCACGGCAGCCCTGCTCCCGTGCTTCAGAGCACCAAATCAGCCCATGATCCAACTTCTACCTTCTCCCAGGAGCTTTCCCAATTCTCACTTGGGTCCAGACCAGCTCCCAAACACCCAAGTAATCAGGTGAAACCCAAAAGTCAACAGCAACCTTGGTCCCCACCTCCTCTCCGATGACCTCCAGACCTCAGCTCAGCCAGGGCTGAGCACTGAGCACCCACAAACACACTCAAACAAAAATCAGGATCGTTATCCTAAATAAATGGCTTTCTTCCAGGCTCAGCCTTACAGCCAGCCTAAGTCCTGCCGGAGCTCTGGCCACGGTGGCTGTTTCCACCAGCTGACGGGTCTGGCCCAACATCTATGCCAGCTTGCCCAGCTCTTGTAAGCTACAGCTGCTCCCCAAACACAAAGATTTCAACTCAGAGCCCTTTGATGTAAAATGTATGTTTGATCATCACACTCAGACAGCACTTCTAGTTCTCGCAAACAAGACAGCCGCGTTGCATGGGGTCTGTGAGGCTTTCCCTGAAACGCAGAGGGTTACTGAAAAGTGACGCATGGTTCAGTGTCCACCATGGTTCTTGGCGTATATTAAGAAGATTTAAAAACTGCAGAAAACATCCCTCCAAAACAAGCAACCAGGCTCAAATCTCCCACCACTTGCACACTCATCACCCTTATTTGTCAAACCAGCTTTCTCCAAATCCCAGCGACTTTGAATGAGGGATTTCGCGCTTGGGGCAAAGAGCCGTGCGCCCACGTCAGGAGCACTGATGAGCCTCAGTGTTAGCACTAACACGGGCAGCACTGAGCCAGCCACCTTGGTGTTTTTATCTGCTGGGCAACAAGGCTATCACTTGAGCAGCAAATATCATTTAATGTATTAAAGAGATGACAAGAAGGTTAAGCACAAGTTCCATCACTATCATTACAGTGATTTGTCACCTGGACAGAGGACAAGCAAATAAGACATTTAAAGCAAAACCTTAAATGCAAAAAGGTTTTCTGTAGCTCGTCAGAATTTGATGCCCTATTCTTAATAACTGGAGACACCAGGAAGGACAAGGTAAGTGGCTTATTCTGCTCAGAGACAGCTAAGCAGAAGGCAAATATCCCACCACGTGTCTCCATCCAAGCTGGGATGCCAGCACGGCCTCTGCCAGCCCAGTGGAAAGAACAACTTGCTTCCAGTGCTACCGCTGCACAGGGAGCCACGATGTGCTTTTTTTTTTTCCTCGTTGCTTTTTAAATTTTTCTATAGCAACAATATAAATGCCACCAAAATGCACTGGGGCTGTGCCAGCTATTGAAACTACAGTAAATTACTATGGGTTTTCTAGCACAAATTTTTCCCTGGGACCTTAAAACCGTTTACTACAGCAAATACAGTACTTTTACTTCTAACCATCAATATTGATTTCATCTTTATTAGCTCCAGATTTATATTTCGCCATGTTGATTAACATTCAGATCACACTATGCCTTATAATGCACTGTATACAGTATTCACCTCATTTCAAAAACTGCTATGAAGATGTATCTTTCCCCACTGGCAGATCATTTGCCATATAATATAGCCAGAGGTTGAGTTTTCCTTTACTTTTTCATGCATTAATTTGGTTCCCTTCACATTGTCTCTTGTCCCCAACCCTGCAGCAGCAGCTCAGACTCAGCCCGTTTATCCCTTTACAAGGCACTGTATTTTTATTGCCTTTTATAAAAGTGGCATTATGAAAAGATGAATCTCTTTCTATTTGTGTGTTGTCTTCATAATACAAGCCCTAAACATATTTGCCTGCTCATCCGATATTTCTTGCTATTAACTGGTGAAAGCAGTGACTTCGGGGAGACCGATACCGATGGAGAAAAGCAGATGTTTTCAAGATAATACATCAACAAATGCCACATTTGCACAGAGCAGTTTACGAAAGGATTTCAACTTGCTCATTACAATGTCTGCACTGCCATTTGCCTCTTTAAAGATGGTTTTGGTTTTGGTTTTTTTTTTTTGCCCAAAGACCCAAAGCAGAGCAGAAAGCAGCTGGGAAGGGTGCCCAGGGCTGGTGCTGGGCTCTCACGGCTTCCCCGCTCTGGGGACACAAATCACCCCCTGACAGCCTCACTCTCCAGGACAGGGAGCGAAATCCCGGAGGTGGCACTGATGGATAACCATCCCAGCAAGGGGAAAAGGGCCTTCCCATCCTCCTGGCTCCTGCTGCAGCATTCGGGGTGCTGCCCATTAAAATAGCTGAGGTAGCTCCTGGAGAAACGAACCCCTAGGGCATCTCCAGCAGGTCATCCCTTGGGCTCAGGCTCCTCTCCCCATCCATCAACCTTGGTGAGATGAGCTTGGAGTCGCCCAACAGATGGTGGGGGACAAGCTGAGGAAAGCCGAGGGGTCCCCAGGGATGTAGGGAAAAGCCCTCATCCAAATGCTGGGTAACTAAAAGAGGTGATTTAAATCTCCAAGATGACAGACCAATTACAAGCTTTGCTCCTCTGGCATAAGAGGATCCAAGTAAACCTCACTGATGCTGGAGGCAAAACCTTTTTCGGGGATCCGTGCCCTTGTGAGCATCTCTGCATCCTCTCCGAGGTGGCTTGCACCTGAAAGGCTGGGAGCCAGGGCTGCCCACGGGGGAGAGAGCAAGGACAGGAACACGGACACAAGGCGGGGGTATCGAGCAGCCGATGCTCTCCCTAAAATTTGGGTCACGGTCCCCTGACACCAATACTCCCAATGGGGGGTGTAGCAGGAGAGACAGCAGTGGCCGGGCGGGTGCCCCGCTCAGACTCAGCTGCACGCCTTGTGTTTGACTTGTAATCCTGGTTTTAATCCTCATAACTCCGGTGCTGGAGCTATCACCCTGAACCTTGGCTTGGTTTGAGCTCATAGTCCGTGCAGGAGAACAGCCGAGCCCCCCGGGGTGCTGTGATGGGGAGTGCGGGGAGGGTCCTGCGCCCTGCTCTGCTTGGGAAAGGCTCAGACCCCCAGGGAGCAGAGCAAAAGCCCAAAGCCCTGGTTGCTATCAGCTTGGCAGAAATTTATAGCATTGGGGGGGGGGGGGNGCGCAGGACTCCCTGCTTTGCTACCCCCAGCGCAGGCTCTGCCAGGTCGTTCAGCTCCTCGGTGCCTTTCCTGATATCAAACAAGAACCGGGATGCTGCCCCCGGCTTTGCAGCCTCCCTAAGAGCCACGTACGAGAAGGCCCATACCACTGATAAGTGGGTTTATGCTTCACAGGCAGCTCCAGCCAGTCAACTGGATAAAAATTTAAAAATAAATAAAAATATTTTTAAAAATCCCACAACAGTATATGCTTCCAATACAATTTCTGGTATCTCTGTATACTGCAATCTTTTCCATTACATCTCAGGGCTGAGACAAACAGCTCGGTCTCCCCTCCATGAACACCTGAATAAAGACCTGAGTTCACTCTGGCCATGTTTGCGCTCGTTGGGAATTCATCCTGGACAAATATCCCAGGAAACATGTTTCAGGACAGGAACGTTCCTAGGAAACTCATCCGAAGCAAATATCGGATGATCCATGGGCGGAGCCCTGCCTGAACTCCTCCAACTCCAAGTTACGTACTAAATACCGGAGCATTTTACTCACTAAAGTACTTCCATTTATTTTAATTTCAGTTTACTGTGGGTGATGTTTCTCACACAAATGCCTTTAGAGGACCAGACCCTGAGCTAACCCAAACCCCACGGCTGCACACCCCAGGGGAGGATGCTGCCATTTTAGCGAGCTGGCAATAAATTTCATGAAAAAAAATGATGAAAACCAACTTTCCAATCAAAGACAATATCTCACCAACATAGGGACAACTTGCCAGCAAAGTATAACCAAGATCATTAATTAAAATATATTATGAATGCTACAAAGGGCTCTGAGATCCTTCCCAAGCAGAACACAAAGTCGAAGCCACAAGCCCAAGGCTTTGCTTTCCTCCTGACTCCCAGAGCAGCGCTGAGCCGAGCCACATGCCTGGGCAGCAGCAGGTTTTATTTATGTGAACACGAAGGGTCACAGACAGAAGGGTTACAGGATTGTCACGTTGATGTATGTTAATCTTCACTTGATTGGGGTATAAATCAGATATATTTGCCTATGTGCTTGAGTAGCCCAATGCAGGCTGGGAGAAACCACCTTCGGTGTGCCGTGAAGACATTGCCGGCCTCGGCAGTCTTGACTAAGAGGGACCTGCCAAAAAATTAGACCAAAAATACCCAGTTTTCACCGCGATCCACGGGGCAGGGGATCCCCTGGATGAGATGCTCTCCTGAGCCCGTGCTTTTCTACAGCCCTCAGCCTCACATTTTCTTTGCCAGCCGGGTATTTTGTGGGCACGCTCCACTTCATTTTGGAGGGGTTATTTTGGCAGCCTGTGTTTCCACCATCAGCACTANCTATTTTTCTTGTAGGGTAAATCAGACACACAGCCTGGGCAAAGGCACCCTGGTGCCACGCTCCTGCCCACCCCACAGCACCAGCACCCCAAAGCCCTGCGCTCTGCTTGCCCCGAGGCATCAGGTGCCGAGGGCTTTCCCTGTGCAAGCCGCCCAAGACAGCACAAACAACCACGGCACAAAAACGCCAGCAACAGCGCTTTGCCTCCACGTGTTAATGCGTCAAGGAGCCTCATTTGCAAAGCCCTGCGATAAAGCAGCCCCTGGCATATCAATGTTTCAGGCTGGAAAGGCACAAAATAAACAGAAAGCAAAGTCTATCATGGAATTAGGTTCAGCAAATTGAGCTGGAGGTGCTGGGGAGGTACAAGCCTGGGAGCAGGAGGGGAGGGTGTGAGTGACCTGGGCACACATGGGCACCTATAGCCTCACCACGTTGGTGGTGCCCATCACCCTGCAGCTGCAGGTGTCTCCCAACGAGCCCAGAGCCCCTTGGGCAAGGTGAGGGCACATGGATGGATCCTGCTCCCCTGGCCGCCCTGCCAGTGGTACACAGCCACCTCCCTGCTCTGCCTTAGAGGGAAAAGCAATTTATCTCAGCTGCCAGGCATGAATTTCCCTGTTCATCTCCTCCCCTGACCCTGATGGGGACCCCAGAACTGAGGGGTCCTCACAACCCCCTGCGCTGTGCCCATCCCCTCCAAGCTAACACCGAAAGCATCCAGGACTGGGCTGCAAACATCCTCAGGAGCTGACAAGAAACAACTCGCTGCCTCGGCCGGGATGAAACAGGCTGCACCAGGGAGGAGGGCTCCCACAGCGCTGGCTGCCGGCCTCCCCTGCCAGCCGTGCCCCTCCCAGTCCCACCCATGTAGCATCAAAGAGAAGATGCTCCTCCCGCAGCTGAGTTCTGCTCAGCAAAACTACAACCCAGCAAAGCCTGGCTGGATTGCAGGACAGGTCTTACCTTTCCCACGGGCTGCTTCAGGGCTCTGCCCGCTCTGGACAGCTTTCACACCACATAGCACCAGCCTCACCTTGCAGATGCCCCTGCCGAGCCCCACAGCACACCGAGGAGACCGGGAGACGATGCACAGAGGGGTCAAAGACTGCTCCGGGCTCACCTGGATAGCAGGGGACCGTGGCATCTGGCAGTGATTTCTCTAAAGCCAGCTTATCAACAGCAACAATTCAGGAATTAACAGAGCCAGGCTGGCAGGATGCAGGAACATCACCCATTTAGTGTCATATTGTGAGACTTTTAATTACTGGAGGAATATGGAGTCATGTAATGATTACAAGAACAAATACTTAAAGCGTGTGGAAATTAACTGAGCCTTGGCAGTAATTAAGCTTGAAGATTAATCAGTCATTAGCAAATAACACCCTTTGCAGGCTAACCACTATGTGGGGAAGAGGGACGACCGGGGATGCTGGCGCTGCAGACTCCAGTCTTCCCCGCTGCCACCTCCCCCGGGCATGGGGCAGGTTGGGGACAGCCCAGCCCCTGGAGAAGGGCTTCTCCAAGCCCCAGCCCTGTTGGGTTATGGTGCCGGCCTGGGTCAGCCACTTCAGACCCCCTCCTTCCTTCCCAAGCCCTTTCCAGCGGGGAACCAACACTTCCACTGCAAACTAATACTTCCCTTGCCCAGTAAATAGCTCTCCAGGAGGCTTCCATAAGTACTTCTCATTTCCTTCCCCTCTGATGATTTACAAGGGTTGCTTTCAATTAACAGCAGTATCGATTTTTCTGCAGCTGACTGGTGGGCTGCTCACCCTCGTTAGGGAACCCATCACTTACCCTCCCAGCACAGGCAGGGTGCGGGCAGGGGGGAGCCCGGGGAGGGCTGGAGAAGGGATCCAGCAATGCCCAGGGGGAGCACAGCAGGCTGGTTCACAGGTGCAACCCGTGTCCTCTTAGCCCAGGGTAAGATCCCACAAAACCCCTGGGTACCTTTTCTAAGGAGGACGTTGGACGTTTGGGTTTTCTAAGAGTTTTATCCAAAGCATTGCAAGAGGTTGGTGGGCTACATATAGAGGCACCTCTAGGGTCTTCAATCAGACAGCACCTATGGAGCAAGAAAGATCTTGGAGTAACTTTCAGCCCCATAAAGCTGCCTGCCCTAGCAGCTGAGAATCTTTCCAAGGCAGGTCATTAATTACACCCTGTATATTTAAATTCCCCCTTGTATCTTCCAAGTGGGAAAGCCACCCCTGCCCTCTGCCAGAGCGGCACTGGAGGGGGACAGCACTCACGGGGGCTGCGAGTGATTAATTATGGAGCTATTCCATAAAGCCCACCGAAGCCTTCACCTCTTCATTTGGGCTTGGCAAGCCCAAGCCCTCCCGATTTCATTGGAGATCCAGCATTAAGCAGGAGAGCGCTTTGTAAAAACAAGAATTAATCTGCTTTTGCGCAGGTGGAATTGCAAAGCCTGCACTCGCGGCTTTGCTGAGCAGGGAAGGAGACGAAGGCGGCTGCCATGTTAACCAGAGATGTTTTAAAGAATGAAATCCCTTTGAAATTAGCACCCTTTAATTGTATTATCTTTCGCTGACAGCTTCAAGTCGGTCACCGGTGATCAAAGGGACAGAGACAGGGAGGGAAGGTGGAAACAAGTCCTTGGTGGAATCCGGGGGTCCTAACAAGGAACAGCACCAGGGCGTCTCCGCAGCCCTGGGGCTGATCTGGGTTCAGGAGACACCGCTCGGTCCTGGTGCAGTTGGTGGTGCCTGCTCCCCCTCGGCACAGGGAGTCCCTGGGGGCTGCAGCTGGTTACCCCCAAGAGACGGGGACCTCAGCAAGTGTCTCCCCAGCTCTGTGGGGTCTCAGCCCAGGTTTTGCACCAGCTGCTATTCAATTCCCCCCGGGATGTTCCACGAAGCTCTGGAGAGCATCCGTCAGAGCAGCAGCGTGAGCCCAGAGCTGGGTTCTGCTCAGAGCAGGGCAGCAGACGGAGCGTATTGGCTCTGCACCCTTCCAGCTGCCTCGTGCACCCCGCAAAGGAGGGCAGGGACTAGGACAAGCCAAGAAAGGTCACTATGGACGAAAAAGCATACCTGGCAGCAGAGATGGAGCTGCTCAAACCTGCTGAGACCCAGCACAGCTGTAACACTTCCAACATATCTCCTCTAACCACAGACCTCAGCCAAACCAGGGGGGCTGCAGGGAAGGAGGGGAGCACTTGGGAAACGCTTCACAAGCGTTTGCAAATGCTGCCGGTGCTTCATTACAGACCATCACAGCAACAATGCATCCACAAGAAACCTCCCCACGACAGTTGCTTCATCTGGAGATGCTCTGTCCCGTGACCAAAACCTGATCTTCAGAGGCTAGGTGAGAACAAGGAGATGACACAGATCGGTTTTGATGGAAGATCAACTGAAGGGACTTGAATGCACTTAAGGGGTAATTTATAAGGAGCAAAAGGTGATAAATTAGTTGTCCCTCATTTTCTATTCCTGAAAATTAAGACATCTGCAACCTCAACTGCTCAAGCCCATCTCAGCACATACACAAAACCCGAGGCTGTTTTGATGTGCTGGGTCCATAAGCTCCCATCCTCCCTGGTCTCTCCAGGCGATGGCCCTGGAGTCACCAGCCACATGGCAGATCTGAAACCTGAGATCCCCATGCGTAGCGATCGCTGCCAGTTCACATTAAATGCTTTTAAGTTTATCTCTTGGCTGCTGGGGTACAGAAATTACCATCACCTGAAATTACTGGTTCTTTTAACACGAGATTGGCCAAGAAAATCATCAACTGTGAGCAAAAGCCTTCCAGTCGCTGGCTGTAATAGTCCTGTCCATTTCTCTCCAGGATTACTGTTGTCCTCCTTGTATGCTTGGGCACCAGCCAGCCTCGTAACAACAAAATCCCCAGCACCTGCCATTACCTTTATATTTTTCAGTGGTTGAAATTATGTTACTTAAAAGGCAAGACCATGCACTCCGAGGCTGCCTGTGCAGCTTTAATTCATGTGTGCACGTAGTACGACACAGCACAGCCTTTAATTACAGGCTCACTTACTCTATTTTCCATTATAGGTGCAAAAGAGACTTGCAAGAAAGGCGAGGGAGAGAAACGGAAATGAAGATGGAAACAGGGAGGCACAGGAATCTCCGCCGGCTGTTGAGCACGGCCACGGAAGGAGGCAGAGGTGGGAATGCCGGGTGGGAGCTGCCAGAATGCACCGCAGCTCCCACGCCAGCTCCGGTTGGCACAGCACAGGGCAGAGGAGCCCGTTGCATGTCACATCCCTGCCACCCACTCCTCACGTGTCACCTGTGACTCCACCTGGGCAAAATCTAAGCTGGTATTTTTTTTGCATTGCAAAGTTTGTCCCAAGCGCTGCCCCTCAGTTTTTTCATCTCTGCTCCTCTGCATTCAAGTCACTTTAGTTACCATTTTTGCAGGCCTTGGCGTGACAGCCAAATTAGTATTAATAAATGTTTAAAGGCTCACAAAGCAAAGGGAACTGTCCCTTTAGCAAATCAGCACATCATGATGGGAAGGTCTGATGGCACCTCAAGCTGCTGGCCAGGACGGATGCAGTGCGTGCACCATGGGGAGCCAGGACGCCAGCTCTGTGCAGCGAGCATTTCGGGGCCCGACAGCTTCCTCCTCTCTCACTTTAAGCCTTGCTCAACTCCAAGGCTGAACATATCAGCCCTGGCTTTCAAACAAGAATCACTTCCACAGCTGCGCGAGGAACACGGGCACAGACAAACTGGCCTGAGCTCGCTCTGAGATTTAATGGCAGAGGGAGCACAGTCCATGCACCAGGTACTGGTCCAGCCATCGGCGAGTCCCACCCCCAGCTCCACCACAGCCCGGAGAAGAGACACCCTCCCACACTGCAACACTAGCAGCTGGGACAGGTGCTACAGGTAACCCCAAAATTCACAGTAATTTCAGAAATCCCAACAGAAAAGGTTTCCAGAAATGGCAAACAATAAGACTGCAAGAGATCTGCCCAAGCCCCATGGCCTGGTGGGCTGCACCGTCCCCACACGCCAGAGCACATTGTGGTTTTTTGATCCTGCAAACCCCCCGAGCCCGGCGCCGCTCCATGGGGTCTGCACGGGGCATCGGCGCGGCCGACTGACCTGTCCAGAGGGAATCGCGCTTCATCCCCTTTGTGGAAGTCAGTGCTATTCTCCAGCCTGGCCAGGATGTCCATCCTCTTCATCAGCATCTCCAGCATGTCGCTCATTCGCCGCAGCACCCCTCTGGACTCCAGCGCGCCCATCACTGCAGGCACACAAAGAGCAAGCGACACACGGTCACAGGCTGGGCACTGCTGTGTCAGACCGAGAAAATCCCCCTCCCCACGGCTTCAGCCCCAAAGCTGCCCATGGTCCTGCGCTCCCCAGCCCTGCTGATGGGCTCGGTGGTTTATGGACCATCTCGGAGCCCCACTGTCCCTCACATCCCCTCCCTGGCTTTGCCAACAGACCCGCAGCCCCACACACATCATCCTGCCTGAGCATGGACTAATCCCTGCCTGTACCCAAATCCAGCTGGGCTGCTGCAGCACCTGATAGCCAGCAGTTCACCAGCCCTGGAGCCAGCCTCCTCGCCGGCCTCTCCGGGCATAAACTCCTGACTTGTCCATCCGATCAAGCCTGTCCTAAGGGCTTATGCGAAAACAACTTTATTCTCAAACACAAACCAAACACCCTTTCAATTTGCATTTCTATTTTTCACTCTCCAAGACCCACCTAGTCCAGCATCCTGCCTTTGACAGCAGCCTACAGGGGATGCTTAAGGAAAAGCATTGGAAACGGAGCAAATAGGTGGTCCTCCCCCAACATATCCTCCCAGCAGCACCGGATTTTCCCGTTGCAGAGAATTTCTTCTCTATCCAAATCTGCTAAAGGGTGGGTGCCCCAGCACTAGAAATAGCTCTGTCTCAAGCACTGCATCTCAGCAACTCCCCCCAGCAGGGAAGGCCCCCAATTCCCAGCCCCGTTTAACGCTCTGCTTCCTATGGGTTTGCACAGCACCGACCCGCTGCTGTGCTGGAAGGCGCCGGGGGATACACGAGCTCCTGGCTCCCAGTTTGATCTGCTGTCTAGCGACAGGCAGCCCCGAGCCCAAAGCCAGGGAACAGAAAATAAAGCTCCTGTTTCATCTCAGCGCGGCTCATTTCACGTTAGTAATAACTTAATCAGTGCATAATCCCCTGAACTTCTCCCGTTCAGCTTATCTCCGCCATTCCACTCACATGTGCTTTTCAAGAGGCAGCACATATTTAATTTAGGGAGCAGCAGGAGCCAGGCGGGCGGCACTGGGAAGGTGAGCGGCTGCCGGACACCCCAGGTGGCTATCGGGACTTCTGGACATCTCATGCATCTCCAAACAGATGCAAAACCAGGTCTTGCAAAGCCAGAGGATGGCTGTGTTGGTGCATCCCCTGGGTCCCCCACCCCGGCACAGCACCCTGCACCCAGCTCAGTCCTGGTGGTGTGATGGAGTGGGGCATCCCAATGGCATCGCGTGCTAGGGACAGCCCCGGCACGGGCTTCTCCTCGCCGCAGGAGATGACTCAAGCTGCCGCGCACGTCAAACAGCACAGAGGCCGGCCTGAATGCGAGGTCTAGATGGTTTCGGTATTCAGAATAGAGTGGTGCGTATGGCCATGGTGGGAACCATCTCACCGCGACGGCTCCCACTGCCGCAGAGATGCAGCTCCAGCTCCCTCCCCACTCCCCCAGTAAATCACCCGCGAACTCCAGCTCCAGACGCTGCGGCGCTGGAGCCACGGCTGGCGGGGGTCCGTTCTCCAGCTCTGATAGAGGAGGGCTGCATCAGCACCGCAGCGGAACCAGGGGCTTCAGCACTCACACACCCCACTGCCAGGCTCTCGCCCCTGCGAGCACTGTGAAAGCATCGCATCGCTGCGGCTGCCTGTCGCTGTCAGACATGCGGCACGTGAACACAGGGTTACAAGCCAACCCTTAACCCCTCTGAGAAGCTGACACCGGGCCAGCCAGACCTCGCCAAAGGCTGTCTTCCACGCTTGGCTGGTATTATCAGCAACACATTATTTTTCCTGACGTTATCTAACAAAACGGAAGAAAAATTGAGAGCAAAAGCAATTCCTAAAAAAAAAAACCCCACCAAAACAAAAAAATCCCAAAAAAACGAAACACCACACACCCAAAAACGCAACATCCCTCCCTCCCCCCAAAAAACCAAACCCCAAACAAAAACACCGCCACCCCNCTCTTCCCCAAACAGTCCCTGCATTCCCATGGCAAGAAGTCAGCGACTTCTGCTTGAATCAGTGGGTGCCTGAGGTCCTGTGCAGCCCCAGACCTCCCTGGATGGGTCTGGGAATGCAGGAGCCACCCTTAGCCCATTCCACTAGGAACGTCACCCGATGGGACACAAGTTACAGCCTGCCCCGTTAAAGGGCAGAAGTGCTAATGAACTTGCAATTAAAAGATGCTATGGGGGGAAAAAAGTGGGAACTTGGACCCTGGAGGTCAGTTTGTACAGGGGCCTCCCCAAACACAGCTGAGCAAACCGGGCAAAGACACAGCCAAGAAAAATAGAAAAGCTCTGAGATGGGCTTAAATCAGAAAATCCGCATTAGTTATTTCCCCACGGGACTGAGCCCACTCCGGTGACATCCCTTCCACAGCTGGGCTGTGTTCATGGCTCGCAGCCCTGGCACCCTCCGCCTGCCTGCCCCAGGTGGCTTCCAGCACTGACCGCCCCCCGAACAGGGATTTCTGCTCAGGATTTGCTCCTGCTCCAACATCCCAGCACTGCCAGCCAGTCACAGCTTAGACCTTGACCTCAGTTTTTGAGCGTGACAGAGACTGCGCATCCTTCTTGCACGCTCCTGTGCCGGCAGGTTAGGCTGGAGGTCAGGAAAAGGACCCGATACAACCCCCACAGCTGGCCAGAAGGGCTCAGACCACCACCACCACGTTTCCATCGGCAGAGTGGTACCGCTGGCCCAAGGATTTGGACCCCAGCTTGTTTTGGGGGAGTCAGGTCCTGCGGGTTCGCTGGGAAGATGCAAGGATCATGTCTGGGAAGGCAATGGAGATGACTGAGAGCCACTGCTGCCTTTGCCGCTCAGGGCTGGGCTGTCACCCCGATTTGTAGCCAGGCTGCATTCGTTTAATTACAAAGGCCTGTTTAGTGGTGCAGCTCATTTGAAACTTAAACGGCTGCTTGCAAAGCCCGGGCAGAGAAACAGCTCTGGCCCGATTAAAACCCAGACAGACATACGGAGCTCGTCCCCACAGAAGAGACCTGGGAAAAGCCCTTTCCCGAGGGGTTTGCGATGGGTCCTGGGAGCCTCTCCAGCCCCACCAAGGGAGCCTAAATCCTGCCCTGGGCCGGGGGACAAGAGAAACTGAGGCACAGAGCTACACAGGGCTCACGTTTCCAGCAGGCAGCAGTGAGCTGACATCCGTGCTGGGCACCCAGGGGTGCTCAGCGCCACATCCCCACCGCCCGGGCAAAGCTCCCCAGGGATTGCCCCATGCTCAAGCAGGAGCAGAAGATTTCCTGCTGCTCAGGCTACATCCACACCCCAGGCAATCCAGCCGAGTCCTCACCGCAGAAGCATCACCCACAAGATAGCTCTGCTCCCAAATCGCTAAGGAGGGATGAGAATATTCCCACTGGGGAATGAAACCGTTTCTCCCTGGATCCCGGAGAAGCTGGCAGCGAGCGGAGGCGCAAGCCCCGGCCCTGCAGCTGAGCCCCCAGCGCCAGCTCGGCCCCCCCCATCTCTCCCACTGGCTCCTCCGAGATCTCCCCTCGTGTTGCTGCCACCATCCAATTTCCCAGCTGGTTTCAAGCAATTCCAGGATGCTTTTCAACAGCAAAACTCTGAGCTTTGCTGTCAACAGTGAACAGAGATATTCCTTCTCCAATAAAGAAATGAAAAACCACCCCAAATCCTAAGTAAAAATAGTAATAAAAAAGAAATCTCAACCTTCACTGGGTTATCTTTTCAGGCACCCTGCTAGAAAGCAGAGCTGTCGTGGGGCACATCTCCCCCCAGCCCTCCCCTGGCTCTTGGGAATGAAGTCGAAGCCCTTCCTCACCAACACTTCTCTTTTTCTGTTCTTGGTCTTTTGTTGTTGTTGTTGTTCCAGAAGCTTAAGAAGGATAACAAGAACGATTTGACATTTTTGGCAATGATTATTACATCTCTTGCAAAGTGTGTCTCATTAAAACCAAAAGAAAGGAGGAAAAGTGCTGAAGCGACTCTTTTAAAAATGCAAGAGCCAGGATTAATTTGTTAACCTGAAGCGCAGACCCAGACACCCGCCGAACGGCTGCTCAGCTGCCTGACAGCGCGTACCAGCGATGGGGATTCGGAGGATGGAGGCGAGGCCGGCCGGTACCCCCAGCTTCTCCCCTTAAGCCAGTGATGAAGATCCCCAAGAGACTTGGAAACAGCACTGCAGGCAGAGAGGATAAACCGAAACCCAACTCAATAGCATGAAAACCCAGTAAAATAGTCCTGCAAGCCACTTTTTTTAAAAAAAGCAAGCAAACTGCTAATTACAAAGGAGAAATATTCTAATTACCCTTGATAATCAGCAATGATGGGAAAGAAAACACAAGTAAAACTGCTCAACAGATTAATTGGAGTTTGCTAAAGTATGACAGGTTTTTGACAGTTTTCCTGAGTGGCAGCCGCTCTTTAAAGGCAATCACTGAACCTGACAGAGGTTTTCATAGCAGCACTAGGAAATAATGATTGCAATCAATCATATCTTACTGGATTTCATGAGACATGCTGGTAAACACAGCAGAGGGAGGAGAATTATTTATGGTGCTTCAGAAGAGCATATAGCCAAGTAATTGGATGAAATCAGGGGGAAAAAAAAAAAAGAAAGCATCCCCTAAGGGTGACGTCTAGTGAAAAAAAGAAGTAGTTTCTCTGCAAAACCAGCGGAATAGCCAACAGCCAATATGCTCAAATTTGGATGGGTCAGAACCCTGGGGAATTCACTACTGATACACTTGTCTTTAAAATACCTTCTCGGAGTGAATACATCCCTGGGCAGGCATCCCACCCCATGCCATTACCTGCCACCAAAACCTCCAGGAATGGGAGCCAGGATGGATGTGCAGGTGAGTTTTGCTGCCTGTGCAGACTGCCCTGGGTGCAAGGGTGAAGTTCAATGCCAGATGCCTTGGGGCCACCACACAGGAATGGAGAGCAGCTGAGAAAGCAGCATTTCACAGAGCATCTCCAGCACTGCCATGACGCGGGGAACTCCCTGCCGGGCAGCCTGGTGCGGGGCTGGGACCAGTGGAGATGATGTGGAGTGGCGCTGGCAAAGCCCAGGTTGTGCCACAGGGGCAGGAGCCGATGGGAAGGAGTTTCCTTGCTCAGGCATCGTGTTTTGAGCCCCCGAGCATCCTCCCCAGACTGGCCCACCATTGCTCACACTGGGAGCCATCGCCACCCAGCACTTCACAAGCACGGAGGGAACACGCGGGATGTCACCCCATCACAAGGGTTTGCGTGTGGTTCTGGGACGCTCGGGCTGAGGTTTTCAGAAGGAGCTGAAACCCTTTGGGAGAAAAAAAATCTGCATTTTGGGGGTACGTTCCCTTTAGCCACTTGGACTGATTCAAACCTCCTTGCTCTGCGTAGCTGCTGGACCCAGATGACAGCTCCCCGTTCTCGGGTCACTCGGCCCCATCCTGCTCAGGGGGTCTCACGCTGCTCAGCATCAGCTTCAAGCCGAGAAGATGGGGAAAGAGAAACATGTGGGGGAAATGGTGTTTGAGCTGCACACTGGTGCCCAGTCCAATGCATACCTCATGTTTTCCTCCTAGCAGGTGCAGGACCCCGGTACCACCCCATGGGTGCAGAGGTGGCACCCCACCTCCGTCGCTTATAGGGAGCTTTTCCACCCAAAAACCAGTCCAGTTTCAAGGGCAGCAAAAGCCTCCCTCACCCAGCGGCCACAAGAGCCCAGCCCCGACTGTGCCGGGGGGAGAGCAAGGCACAGCCTCGACCCCCATCTCCACAGACCAGTGAGAATGGCACCGAAACACCCCACTGACATTTAAAATGCAATTCCACAATATACCTCCACTGTTCATAACATGGCTGATTTCTTGTTGATTTCCCACCTCCCCTTCTCAGACATAAGTCATATCCCTGCCTGCCTGTCTTGCAACAGCTGAAAACTCCAGTACAAGAAGGGAATTTGCTCAGAGATGGTAAGATATTACTTGTGTCCATTGAAAATACCAGCTGAATTAATTTCAATCTAAAGCATCATTTGCCTTGCTTTGTTTTTCTCCTTTAAAGGACAATTCCAGGCTACTCAAGAGGACAACGTACTTGGAGAAGAAGCCAGAGGATCCCCACCACAGTGCAGCCGGGCCCAGACCTCACCAGCCGGCTCTCTGGGTGGCTGGTACCCTGGGGCTGTCCTGGGGACCCCATCCTCCCGGAAGGGCACCCATCCCAGCACCTCTCCATTTCCTGGGGAGCAAAGCACCAGGCCTTTGCTCCTCTCCTTCTCCCACGCTCCTCTGTTTACTTTCACGGTTGATTTTGATTCAAGCACATTAAAAGACCAAAGAGCCAACTAGCCAAGGGCTCCGGCTAACCCTGACACATAATCCGTCACAGTCACAGCCCACAGACCCAGCACTAACTGGCAACAAGAAAGCCCAAGGCCAGGCTCAGGCTGGCAGTGATGGCCACCTCCCGTCTCCATCCCTTTGGCATCCACCCTGGGGGGAAAGCTGCTCCAGGGATGGACGAGGTCCTGCTGGGTGCCTGCACCCCCCGAGGGCACCCACTCACCCGCACGGGCACCCAGCCAGCTGTTGCCTCCAGCAAACCCACCCCCATTTGCCATTAAGCTGCTATGGATTTATTATTTTAAGTTCTCCAGAGAAAATATGGACCTGCTTAGCCAGTGCCCCAATGCAAAAAGCACAAGGAGCTCCATGCCAGCAGCAGCAATTTGCACCTGGGGGTGCCCACAAAGCAGCTTGGGGGCTGCCAGTGAAGCGGACACTTTGGTACGGCTCCAGCCGCACCATCAATCTGCTGCTGAGCTGCTGGAAACAGCCGACAACGAAGAGATTCCCTGGTAATCAGCCAAATTAAGCAGCCTTAAGTCACCGGCTGGTAAAGTAGATTATGTCCTGCCTGCCTGCTATCATCTACCCCCTGGATTTATCCATCCCCTCGTCCACTGCTGTGCAATCAGCAGCAAATGTGCAGCCTCAGGGATGTTTTCACTCCCTCTCACCACTTTCATAGGCAGGCAGAGCCCATCAGGCTCTGCTATGCCCTGCACTGCCGGCTCCGCAGGGCTGGCAGCCATGTGCCACGACCAAGCGGGGCAGGAGCCGCCCCAGGGCTCTGCTAATGTAGCCATGCAATAGCAGTGACTGCAACCCTGCCGCGGGCTCGAGAGATCCCCCAGCTTTCCTACAGCCCCCCCGCACGCCGGCAGTGTCTGGGGGTGAGACACTGCAGCAGGGGGACCGATGTGCTGCAGAAGTTCCCCGGCTGAAAGCGAGAGCTGGCTGTGCCGTGGCATGCACGTTGCCCGAAACTGCACCAGCAGATGGGAAACAACCCCATTCGGCCCCATAAATGGCTCCCGCAAGCACCACGCCACAACCTACGGCCAGGCACCGCTCTGCCCACCCTGCTGCTGGACAGCCACAGCAAAGCCACGTCCTTGGGCTCCGCTCTCCCAACGGCTTCACGAGCAATGAGCCGTACCTCCGCTTTCCTTCTGCAGCCCCGCGCCCCAGCACGCTACAGGTCCTGCCCTGGGAGGGTGATGCCCCCCTGGGATGGTGATGCCACACAAGGTTTCACGGAGGAGGTTGGTTAGAGAGAGGCCACAGAGAGATCCCGAGCAAACTTCAGCCTCTGCCCAAGGTCCCTCCAGCCTGCTGCTGCACAGAGGATGGAGGGGAGGGTGCCAGCCCGGTGTCCCCGTACCAACCCCACTGGGTCTGGGGTCTCGCTCCCTCCCTCGGGGCAGCCCTTCGGCTGCAGGACCCCGAGCTGAGCCTGCAGAAGGGGCTCCTGCCACTTCTCCACCTCAGCCAGCTCCCCCTGCCCCCCCCCACCCAAAAGGAAACGCCTGTAAGAGCGGACTGCAGCTCTCTATCTCCACCCTAATGCATGTTCACTCCCAATTTCCATATAAATAAGAAAAGGCAGGAAGCTGAGCAATACAAATAGACACTTACATTCACAGACAGGAGCGTTTCATTACTGCAAGGGAGAGTGCAGGGCTGTTCCCTCCAACTTTTCTTACTCCTTACCCGCCAAACACACACCAGAGACCTGATGTTCCCTGTGGGACATCGGGATGGTCCCACAAGTCCTGCCACAAGCCATCACTCTCCAGGCAAAATGAGCTCGGTCACGTCCTCCTCTTCCCAGCAGTCCCAGGAGATGGGCTGGCAGGGGCAGGTAGCTGGGGAAGAGGAGACCAATATGCACAACCCCAGCACAAGCTGCAGTTCAGCTTTTATTTATTTTATGTTTTTAACCCCATCTTTTTCCCCCTTCTCAGCCCCCTTTCACTTTTTTTTTTTAAGAAGTACCAGCAGGGTATTTTTAGTTGCTCCTCTATGGCCAGCCAGCACTATTTTAAATTACATTTTAAGCTGTTCTGCAGTGCTCCAAACACCTCATGCTGCAGGCAAGGCTATCAAACTACAAGATTAACATCGATTTTAAATTGCTTCCTAAAACACAAGGGCTCCAGCACAGGACAGGGCTCGCTCAAGGGCAGTTGCCAGCAGCAAAGCCCAGAGGACACCAGGGCCCCCAGGGCACGGCTACACCCCATGCCAGGCTGGATGCTGTCAGCACCGGGCTGGACCCTGGTTTTGCAGCCGGGACCCCCAGCTCCAGGCAATGAGCAGCACACACCAGCCCCATGGTAGAGGGGCAGCCCCAGAGCGGCTCCACAGACCCGTGAGCCAGGGACCCCCCTCCATCACCAACCCTTGTTTTGGTTCTTGGTCTTTACAAGAGAGGCATCGCTCCAAGGGCATCGCCATTTAACTCAACTAGTTGTTCCCCTAACGGCCCCTGTTGCTGACCTGGGGAAAATCGTATTATCAGGAGCCGATGCCCCAAGGATTGCAGGAAATCAGCCCAAACCTCTCAGGCAGAGGAAGGATTCGACCCGGCACTTGCACACTCCAAGATCAGCCAGAGGAAGGCTTCAGGAGGCTCGGCACCACCATCGCTCCTCTGGCTCCACACATCCAGCGCTCAAGCCCACAGCCTTATTTACAGCTGCTCCAAAACGTTATGTTTCAGAAACAGCAGAACTCACTAATTTAACATTTCCAAAATGACTACCATTTTTCCTTCAGCCAAAAATATTGGCCAAACAGTGCTGGGCATCCTGCCACTCTGTTTCCAGGAGTGGAAAAAAATCACCCCCTTCCTCTGCCAATCCTGGTGGCCAGATCCTTCCAGCAGCAGCAGAGTGGGGCAGCAGCCCAAAGCAGAGCCCACGGGAGCTGGGGGCATTGGCAGAGCCACGGGACGAGCCTTGGCTAATCTCCGCGCAAGCTGAACTGTGCCCTGGTCTCTCGTTTAGGCCAGAGAAACAAATAAATCAGTGGGAAAAAACAGCTTTTACAGAGGCTGCTATGGTTCCCACTATGCTAGTTTTATTTTCTGAAGTACCTGCTGCTTCCCGGGCTCAGGATGAATTTTGATTTAGGAGTGAAAAGGGGTAATAAAAGCATGAAGAGCCATTAACATTCCTCCTGGCCGTGGTGGGGTGTTTGCTCACCACAGGTTGATGGAAATGCCATTTGACTTCCTTATGAGCTATAGAAAATCAATTAATTGATTTAATCATTCCCTGGGAGTCGCTGCATACGGAGATAACAGAGTACCAGGGCCAGCGGGATTCTGCTCCTCCCTCCTCCGACACGGCAGCGGCAGGGAAGGGGCCAGCACGCATCTCTGCACCGAGATCTTATCTCTGCTCACCAGACTTGTGAATTCACATTTCCATCTTCCAATAAGTTTGGTGGCATTTTTTTTTTTTTCCTTTTAAGCCTGCAGGCATCCAATTCCGAGCAGCGATTGTATCAAAGGGGCACTTCTTCAGTAAGAGACGTGTTCCCAGGGCAGATTAAGCCTTAGCCGGTACTACAGCAGCCCTTAAACTTCTTCTTAGCTCTCTGTGCCCTGCAAAGTACCAATCTGCATTTTACTCCCCCAGCACATCCCCCCCCCCGGCATCACGTGGAGCCCCCACGGACACCTTTATTCTCCTTATTTTAACAGCATGCATTTCCCTGCCTGCAACAGCAATTTAATAAGAGCAGTAAAGTTTTACACTTCCACTTTAAGCTCCTTTTCCAAACGTGGGCTGGAGATGGGAGCACAGTGCACATTCACCAACCCGACGGGGACACAGCGTGCTGGGACCGACGCGGGATGGCCCACGGGCACACCGGAAGAAGGACACGTGCTTGTTATCAACCACCACTTTCTCCACCCAAGCAAAGCTCTGGTCTGCTCCAAAAAAAAAAGGAGATTACAGACATCCCCATGGGCAACATGGTGCAACGCCAGCACCAGCAGCAGCCTCTTGCCACAGCAAGGCGGAGCCAGCGGCACTTGCACCCCAGGGTGCAGAGGGGCTCCCAGGGGATGGAGCAGCTGACACCCACAGTCACTCCCAGCAGCACCCATCACCATCGCCAACAGCCACTCCTCAGCACAGAGCACCACTTTAACCCATAATTAAAGAAGCCTCCCCATACTCAACAGGAAGAGCAGAGTAAGTCATTATTGCTGCCGTGTGCAGCATCATCCACTTAAAAGAGCCCCTGGAGCATCTGGCATGAGCCAGCAGGGAGCGGGGCTGGGGGCGAGGCGGTGTTTGAGGCAGAAAGCCCTCACCCTGCCTCTGGGCTCTGCCTTGCTTTTACATCTCCATTAACCCCCTTCTCCCCACTGATGCTTAGACAACGAGGAAGAGAGAACGGTCCCAGGCGGCAGGAGCTGCCAGAGAACAGCATCTCTGGGTAAGCTGGAGAGCTGGCCCCACCGCCCCAGCATTTTTCTGGGGGAGGAAAAAGCAAAAGCCCATCTTCCCCAGCACAGCTCCTTGCCAAGGAGGTGCTCCCAGTACCAGCCAGCTCGGCTTGGCACGGACCAGGCAACTTCTTACAGCAAAGAATCATAGAACATAGAATCATAGAACCATTAAGGTTGGAAAAGACCTCTAGGATCATCAAGTCCAACCGTCAACCCAACACCACCATGACTCCTAAACCAGGCCCTGGAGTGCCACGTCTACAGCTTTTTTGAACGCCTCCAGCGTTGACGACTCCACCACCTCTCTGGGCAGCCTGTTCCAATGCCTGACCACTCTTTCGGTAAAGAAATTCTCCCTGATGTCCAATCTAAACCTCCCCTGACGCAACTTGAGGCCATTTCCTCTCATCCTATCGCTAGTTTCGTGGGAGAAGAGTCCAGCACCCGCTTCACTACACCCTCCCTTCAGGTAGTTGTAGAGAGCGATAAGGTCTCCCCAAGCCTCCTCTTCTCCAGACTAAACAACCCCAGTTCTCTCAGCCGCTCCTCATAAGACTTGTTCTCTAGACCCTTCACCAGCTTCGTTGCCCTTCTCTGGACACGCTCCAGCACCTCAGTGTCCTTCTTGTACTGAGGGGCCCAAAACTGAACACAGTACTCGAGGTGCGGCCTCACCAGTGCACGATCACTTCCCTACTCCTGCTGGCCACACTATTCCTGATACAAGCCAGGAGCATCAGCCACTCCAAGCAGCCTCGGGGGCCGGAGCAGCCAGCTTTGGATGGGACAGACCCAGTGAGGCTGGAAACGAGCCCCCGGCACGGAAGGCACAGCACACCCCTCCCCATGGGTGTCCCTTGGCTGCCACCCCTCCAGTGACCCACAGGCTCCAGGAGACGCAAACCCAGCTCCGGATGCAGCAGCAGAAAAATTAAGCGTTGGGGACGTGCAGGATCTGCACGTGCCAGCTGGTGCCAGGGAGGTGACACACGCCTGCTTACCCACACCCTCTCCACAGGGACCTGGGGAAACACTCCAGCTAACGGCCCCACAGGCGCTGCGGGAAGAGGGGCGTCGAGAGGGGAACCTCCTGCTGCCTTTCGAGAGGGTTTTGCATAAGCAAATTCTGGAATCAGATCGTGAGAACACCCTCATCCCTCCGCCTGGACAAGCATCCTGGCCGCTGCCTGCGCTGTCCGGTGAGACACGCTCAAGCGGCAGATCCTGACAAGCTGCTTACAAGCCACTGCAGAGAGCTATCCGGAGCTGCTCAGCAGACAACATCAAAACATAAACACAAGCAGCCCGGGAGAGGGTTATAACTCGCTCAGGAAGAAACAGGGAATAATTAGTGCTGAGTTTGCACAGCAGAGTCTGCCCGGCTCCCTCCCTCGCTCTGCCCATGCCCCCCCCCAACACCGTCACTTGGTTACATGAGACTTTGCAACAGGTTCTCCTGTCGCCTTCACCGTGCATTGAAGGCAACAAGATAAATTTATAACTTGCGTGACTTTTTGCAGGCAAAGCAAACATGAGCATCCCTGGAACCGCATGTCTGTGTATCACGTCTCAAGGAGGCAGCAGCCCAGGCTCTCGCTCCCGGCTGCTCTCTCCAGCAAGGTCAGGTAAGAAAAGGGGCTGTCAAAGCCATAAAGCAACTTTTGGGTATTTTGCCCAACTCAAGCTCCTGTCAAAAGAACTGTGTGCTCTGCCGAGGAGAAATAACTGAGGAGCAGATTGGGATTTGTCACAAGTGGCATCGACCCAAGTCTGCAAATGGGTCCAGAAATTACCTTTCTCAAGAGAGAGGGAACCGGGATGGGAGGATGAACACATCTGTGTTTTGCTTCAAAGCTCCTTCAGGCTGAGCAGCGTCTCACTGCAGCCAGGACCTCACAGGCAGAGCCCAGCAGTCCCCTTTGCTGTCCTCCCTCGCGATCAGCCGTACGCAGAGGGTACGCGGTGGGTCAGGATCATGCACACAGACCTCCTCCTCCTCCTCCCCTCCCAGCACGGCCGACTGCGGGGCAGGACGACAGAGTTATTCAAGCTCACTCTGATCATTAGCAAATCTGAGCCTGACCTTCCTGCATCCTCCGTGAGAACAAAGGGCGATGGTACTCAGCCACGCTAACCCAGCTGGGATGCTGCCGGAGCAGAAGGAAACCCAGCAGAGAGAGGAGCGGGAGCAAAGCACTCCTCCGAGGAGATCTTGTAGGTTCTTATATTTCTATTTGGCCTCTTTGCTCTGCTCCTCGGGGAGCCATTCAAGGGATTGAACTAACATGAGATCCCATCACTTCACGGTACTATGACTCTGGAACTGCGAAGATGCCCTACAAAACCCCAAGCGACCTTCAACGTTACCTTTTGCAGCCCAATTCCCGCTCCTCCGCCCCCCTCCACCATCGTCCCTGCTCTGGAAAGAAACAGAAGCCGCAAACACCAAAGTATTCAGCTGTGCTGCACAGCCCGAAACAACCTCCCTCTCTCCTCTTCTGTGTTCATTGACGGAAGAAATTGCTCTAAGCAGGTGAGACTCCAGGAACTGGAGCGAGACAGCCACGGGAGAGGCAGAGCACTCCAGTAGCTGGAACATAGGAGGGGTGCTGGGTTTGGGGAGAGCAGGGCAGGATTTCTACCAGGTGACGTTAAACACCATTTCCAGTGCGATGTGCCTTGGCCGTTGTCTGCTGGACCTCCCCCAAGAGTCCCGTACCCCAATACAATGAGCCAGAGCCTTTCTGATGCCCCAAGAAAGCAGCGCTGCTCAGCTTCACCCACAGCCTGCATCCAGGACAGGATGCCCCAACCCAGCAAGCAGGGCTCCCCCAGCAGGCTTTCTCCATAACTTTCCCACATTTATTTTTCTTTCCCTGCAAAATGGAAGCGAAGGACAAAATCTCAGAGGCCTTTGCAGCAGCAGCTGTTCTCTGGGCACCTGCACTTCTGCCGTGCCACAAACCAAGTGGTGCACTGCCCACCTCCACACAGATCTGCAGGCCAAGGCAGTTACCATTGCCCAGCTGCAGAAAGTCCCGGTGGTGTGCAGATAAAGCTGCCCAACATCAGGCTGACTGGGAAACCCCCTGCCCCAGTCCACAAGCTGCAGCCCCGAGGAGATCAGACCCCAAAACACATCTCAGCAACCTAGGACAAGGTGCAACAGCCTTGCAGAGGATGTGCTTCACCCCCGCTCACTTGCATTTTCCAGCTTGCGCTCTAAAATCAGCTCTCCCCCACCCTTGTCCTTCTTTCATCCCTATCCCCACTGATCCTGTTCCCAAAGCGGTTGGGGAAACACAACGCAGGAGCCCGACTGCGGTCACCAACAGGAAACCATCTGGAGATGCTGCTGGGAGCTCGTTTTGGGGTGGAGAAAGGCAGGTGTTGAGCTCTCAAGCTGAGTGTCAATCCAGGCAGGAAACACTTGAAGACGGGTTGAAAAGACAGTTACGGGAACAGTAAACACACAACTCCAGCGCTCAGCAAACCACCGCTTCCCAAAGGCAGGGAGATTCAAGGACCTCAGTCAGCACGAGAACTGCTGTGGCAGCACACAGACCCCAAGCGCTGAGACAGATACCTATATATGAACCACTCAAAGCACTTGTATCCGAGTACCACCAAGGTCAGCTGAAATTAAATCCGTGCCCTCTGGCACGAATCAGCAGCGCAGAGCGAGGGCAGAGCTCAGCTTCGGCCATTTTCGGACACCAGGACCTGTCCTACACGTCCCCGCGCCTGCAGCAAATTCCTCCAGCACCTCGTACCCTACCACACAGGAATCAACAGCAGGAGAAATGAGAAGTCTTTCCACTTTTTAAACTAGCTACAGCAGTTGCAGGCAATATTCCAGCCACATCTTATCACGTTTTAACACTTAATAACCTATTTTCCTCGGCTAATCCCCTGCAGCAGCAAGCTCCACCAGCGGGATGTACATTCCCGCCGAAACCAGCGTGGGGCACGGCCGCGGGCACAGGGACCGCTGCCAAATCCCTCCCCAGCCGCACCGCAAGCACCACAATTAAAGATTTTGGTGCATTTTCAGGATCAGCCCCCCTGCCCCAAGACAGCTCAAAAGAAAGATGCTTGGGAAAAAAAAAAACAAACCCAAACATTTTAAATTCTAAAGAGGAGGAGCGAAGAGGGCACAGAAAACTCAATCTCTTGAGTATTGAGTCGCTCCCAAAGCGCCTCCCACATTCAAAATTTATAGACTTGTCGGTTCTCTTTTTTTATCTAGATCTTTGTTTGTAGAACAAATTCTCTCAGTGGCCATTTCAAAACAAAGGAACCTTTGTCTGTGTTTACTTGACAGCAGCAGATTAGGATAAAATAACTTGTATTTCAGGAGGTTTTTTTATTTATTATTAAGATGCAAAGCCTCTGCTGCATCGAATCACCAAGCAGAGAATCCATCTGAGGAATGATTTCTGGCACACACCGAGAAACTTGGCTTTTGGAGAGAGCCTCCGAGAAGGGGATTCACATAGAAAAATAAAATTAAAAAGGGGATTAACTTTTGGACTGTGACATTATCCATTTCTCGTTTTCATGCTCCTGCCTCACATCTATCTTCACTTTGGTTTTGATTGGCTGCTCGCACAGTTCAGAAGCCAAGAAAGCTCTGGGCAAGTCTGGGACATTTTCATAAGCTTCCCTTTGGATTGCGATATCCGAGGTTCAGTGCTAGGCTGGTCAGGACACTCAGGGAGAAATAGGAACAGCCCCAGCCTAGCCTGGACCATGATCCGTGGGTTTTACCACTTATCCACAACCCAACGGGATTTCTCTGATGCAAATGATTTTTAAGTGCTCAGGTGCTGGGCTTGACCCCCAGCTCTTCACAGCCACCCCAACCCTGCAGGCATTTAAGCGCAAGGGCAGCTTCACTTGCAGAGCATCGCTGCTGAGCCTGGCAGGACACGTGGAAACAAGGACCAGAGCAAACAGCCACAAAAGCCAGGATTGCCCCCAGGAAGGACCTCAGGAGCAGACACGCTCACCAGCCACAAACATACCCGACTGAATACACTGGCTGCGCTGGTAAAGCAGCCCACACCCAGCGCGTATGGGGAGAGGATGCTGCCGGCTTGCAATACAAAATTAGTCAATTAATGAATAATGCTCAAAAGGGGCCATTAAACCCCACACTTCAATGAGCCCACGCGGAGAAGAGAGCAGCGGCAGGCACCAGGCTCCTTCCCCAGGCAGGACCACCAGTGCACTCCAGAGGGTTTCACACCAGGAGCCCGGTCCCAGCAGATATGCAAGCCCAGGCTTCTACGCGTGGCAGACCTGAGGCCACGCACCCAGTAACTCCTCCAAAGCCAACGGCCCTGAACCTGTCCAGGTTTGTGTGAATATTGGCCCAATTCCCACCATTACTCACACCAAGAGCTAATCAGCCCAGCAAAATTAACCTGCTCCTTTGAGCTCGTCTTCAGACCAGCATTGTGTGCTTAACAGCAACGACAACAACCAGCAATATTTCCTGGGCTTCCTGGGGATCCATAACGCATGTTAATTAAATGCCAGTTTGTTATTCAAACAGACCTATTGAGACTTTGCAGCACCAATAAGAAGCATACCCATTTCTGTTCCCATCAACCCACACTGAGTTCAACATGCATTCAGCGCTCCTCCACACGAGCTCAGCATCACCCCAGCCGGGAGGGACCTGTGGAGTCCCTTCCCCGACCTGCTCCAAGCAGAGCAGACCTGGGTGTCAGACCGAGCTGCCCACTGCCTCACGCCAGCCAGATGTGTTTTGAAGGTCTCCAAGGATGGAGTTTCCCCACCTTGCCAGCTTCCCGGACGCTTTGACTCCCCATGTCCCAGTGGCACCGATGGGGTTGCCCAGCGTGCATCGTCCCTCCTGTCTTTTTCCATGGGTGCAATAGCCGGTTTTTCCAGCCATCAGAGCCTCCCCCAACAGCCACAGCCTTTCAAAGGTGACAGGGGCCTGCGCTGACATTGGCTGGCTCCTGTCCGTCTCCAGTCTTGTACATGCCCTGAGGTCTTGGTCCCGCTCTGCTTTCGGGGCTTCTCACCCCATGTAGCTGTGTGCAGGGAGCCCTGCTGAGAACAGCCACATCACCGTGTCGGACAGCCGGTCCCTACGTACCAGCATCACAGGAAAGGCTGAATCCCAACTGCCTGAACCCGGTGTTAAAGAGCTAGAAAAAAGCCTCTCAGGTTGTGCCTGCCAAGTCCTGGAGACAAAGAATATAACCTTCTTCCAAAACGGCATCCTTTCTCCAGAGACAGGAGAGAGGATCCTTTGTGTTTCAAAATGGTGTATGAGACCATGAACGAACCAAATCCTCCCCAACAAGAAACACAGCAACAGCCAAATTTGCAGCAATTCATCTGGAAGCAATACCTCGCTTGGCAAATCCATCCAATAAAGGAAAAAAAAGTGGGTTTACATTGAATTTCTGAGCTTCATAACAAAGCAGGACTTGCCTTAGCCAGTTACAGACCTAAGAGATCAAAAGCTTGAAAAATTAGAGGACCTAGGTCATAGTTCCCCCCCCCCCCCCCTTTTTCTTTAAATTAGACCAACCAGCCATTAACAGAAGCGGCATCCGGACCCACACAGCCTCGGAGCAAAGCAGCGGGCATCTCTCCCGGCCGGCAAGGCAGGTGCTCGCAGCACACCCCTCAGCAGAGCCAAGGGGGTCCACCGCAACCAGCAGCTCAGGTGCAAGAAGGTGAACCCATTTACACACCTTGATTTAATCACCTAAAGCATTAATTGTGGAGGACTCAGAGGTGTGAGGGCCTGAAAAAGGAGGTTTCTTTTGATCCAGCTCCAGGACTGCGCTGACGTTGCACCGGGTAACCAAGAGACACGCAAGGGTGGAAATCAGTGGACTCAAAGATCTGGGTTAAATTGATAACAAGAATAAGGATGGGAAAAGCTATTCCACTCCAAGGCATCCAGAAAGGATGAAGCTGAATAATTGCCTTTTTGCCATCATTTCAGCACAACTTTAGAGTCCTCTGGGGTGGGACCAGGGCCTTCTGCAGGTTTCTGGAAACCTTTGCTGCTGTTTGCAGCACGAGCTGAGAGGGCTCGGGCTGGTCCCACAGTTAATCAGTCCCTCTTTGCCTTTCTTCTAGTTCTCTGCACGCTCCCTGGGGACGCTGGGGCTCTCCTGGGACAGAGGGCAGCTGTAGCAAGTGACACCTTTTATTCCAAACTCAGGAATCTTTTGAGGACCCATCTGCTCAAAAGCCAAGTTTGGAGAAGGCAGTGGTCTGGGGTCTTCTGCCCACGCTCCTCACATGCCACTTCTCGAGAAGGAAGAAATCCCCTATAACCAGGCTTCACTCACCAGCTGTCCTGGGAGCTGCGCTTGGCATGGAGACAGGGACGTCAACATAGCACCCACCATCCTTGGAGGGGCAGGTACCCTGACCGTGGTAAAACACGCAGAAAATGCCGAAAGGCACTAATATGCAACCTGTCCGGCTCAGGCTGAGGTCAGCCAGGCAAACACCAGTCCCTTGGAGAAGGGGCTTAACGGAGTTGGTGATGGGAACAATTAGGGGAGCACGGGGGGAGAAACGCCAGCCGCCGCGTGCTCCATCTACAGGGGAGAAAAAGCCAGCTGCCGCAGGCTGCACATCAATCTCTCTGAAAGTCAACTAAGCAGTTTACAAGCACCATCCGGCTTCTGGAAACCACCACTTTAGTCCCCTCCTTCTGTAGCAAAGCAACTAGAACTTCTTCCAGCACAGCAAGGAAAGGATTTAATGCCCAAAAATCACATTCCAGGCGAGGCTGGGGAGCTCAAATCCTTCCACGCCTTTGGCATGGAGGAGGAGAAGACCACAGTGGCCTGACCAAGCCCATCTCACCCTGCTCACTGGAGTTCAAGCTGGGCATTTCCCTCTGTGCAATTCAGTTGTGCTGTTCCAGGCTGGGACTGCAGAGGACAAGTCAGGGCAAAGCTCAGTTCAGTGTAGCAGCGTCCTCCCAGAGCAAGGGCAGGACACGACCCTCCCACCATAGAAGCTGTCTCCTGAGCTGATTGCACGTCTCACCAAAAGAGGTGTTTTAAAAAAAAAAAATGTAACAGAAAGTGCACTTGCTAAAAATCAGAATATTTCTCTCCTACTTTTCAGTACGTCCACAAAACCACAAAGGCCTTTCATTTTCCCATCCCTAAGGAACAATTTCCACTCCCTGCAGACCAAAACTGCCCAAAACCATTGAGCCCTCCAAGCACCCCAGCCAAATCCTCAGCACGTCAGACCGGGTGCAGCCCACGCAATCCACACCACCACCAGCAGCTGAAGGTCTAATCCCATTGGCCTCGGTCACTAGTGTTTTCCCATACCTCTGCTGCGAGCCAGGGTCCACATCCACGGTCCAGCACACACATGTCCCCACTGTGCCTGTACACCTCTGGATGTGAACACAGCCAGGTTTTAGCCACATGGCTGCAAAGTGCCCCATGCCACGGCAAGAAGGGCCAACGGGACCCTGAGCCGTCCTGACATCCCCGAAATGGGTCAGGAGGGAGTCTTGGGAATGGAGGCATCCGAGCACCATCCTCCCTGCATCCCTGCCGGTCATCAGCTCGGCTGGACCATGTGCGTGGGGGTCATCGAGCATCACACGGGACTGGATGGGCACAAAGCTGCGCTTACCTTCGGTCCGGATGGTGAAGGGCGAGTCCCCCAGGCGCTTGGCTGAGAACTGCCCTCCCAGCGACGTCATTAGGAAGCACAGGGTGAAAAATCCAATGCCCAGCACGAATATCCTGCGGGAGGGAACGCAGAGCTGTAGCGAGGTGTGACGAGGAACCGGCTCGCTCCTGGGACGGCCCCACCACCCTTCGCCCCCTGGGGTAACCCCTCTGCACAGCAGCAGGAGCCACGTTGTTTCGGGGTGTCTGGAAGAGGCAGCCGGGACAATCCCTGCCTCCTTCCCAACTGCTCCATCCCCGTGGCTCACACCATCCAGCCTGGGCACGGAGCATCGCTGTGGCCCCAGCCCCGCGAAAGCACACCAGCACCTCACCCCAACCACGGCCAGTCCCACGTGCGCTCCATGAAGAGCCCCCAAGATGCTTCTGCCCAAACCCTGGCACTGAGCAGGCAGGTTTTTCCTGAGAACACCCTCTAAAATCCCTGCAGCCTGCTCCAATGGGCAGGCCTCGAGAGGGAGCAGAGGACTTGCACCTTAGGTGGGAAAGCTGAGCCAGACTACAACTGCCCTTACAATGCTCCACTAGATCCAGCCCAATAACCCAGACTGCAGGAACCGCTACAATAAACAATGCCCATTTTCCTCCTGGGAGAGTCCAGAGAAAAGAGAGCCCTTGTACCTTCCCTTCCTCCCAAAGGATCTAAAAAAAAAAAAAAAAAAACCACCACTTTTTTTTTTTTTTTAAAAAAGGTCTTTTGTTCCGCCTGTAACTAGGCCACCCGTGTTTGCCATTGTGTCTGGCATCCCCTGCGCAGCGCGGGCAGCCCTGTGCACAGCAGGGCGAGGAGGGATCCACGCTGGCAGCACACACGGCGGCCTGGGACCATCCCATCGCCGCTTTGTTCGCCCAGGCTGGCAGGAAAGCGGCTCCCATGGGGATGCACCAGGCAGGATGCCGACCCGCACGTCGCTCCCAGCTGAGGTCGTGGTCACCTCCAGCTGCGAGAGAGGCAGGAGCTCTCAGCGCTGCTCCTACTCAGGCCGAATTCAGGCCAGTAACTTTTTTGGGGGGTGAAAAGGCTGAAGGCAGGAGCTCCGTGCAAGCAGCGGGGTTATTGTGCACCAGGGAGCATAAAGCCAAGCCTTCCTGTCTCCCCGGTGTGCAAGGAGAGCACGCTGCGCCGAGGGACGGATGCCTGGCCTCTTTCCACCACTCAGAGATGCTGCTGCCGCCGCCTCCGAGTCTCCATGGAGGTGCAGCGTCCTCCAACAGACACACGGGCAAAGCCCCGGCAGAGCCGCTGCCAGGCGCCGCATACAACAGCTCCCAGAGCCACGGCCGTACCAGGGATCTCATCCGACCAAACCCAAGGAAAATTTCAAGGAGGAGAAGGAGGAAAGACAACTGCCAGCCAGCCTTGTGAAACAACGGGTTTGTCTTCAAACAGATAAATCCTATGTGGGATAGGGAGCTGAGCAAGCCCTTAGGGGTGCCTGCTGGCATTTCTGCCTCTCAGCATCCCTGAGCTGAAAGGAAGCAAACCACTGAGGACAGGAACCAGTAACTCTCCTTTACAAGTTCATAGCATTATCCGCAGGGCTCAGGAGCCACGCACAGAAACATAGCACAGCCGCCCAACACCGAAACCAGGCTTTTCCAGAGAAAGGCTTGCAAAGGAATGCCACAGCCCTCCATCGAATCATTATTGTGTAGTTAAAAGGCAGAGGATTAGGAGCCAGCCATTAAGTCTGGGCTACAACACGCCAGCATTGCAATTATCTGTTGCTGGAAAGGGCTGGCAAATAAAGTAACTTGCTTCAAAGCACTTGTTAGCTACAGGAGATGTTGTGGAGAGCTGAAGTACAGCATCAAGCAGCTCAAGAAGGACTGGGCTGCCCCAGGGAGATCTGCTGGAAGAGCTCCCGGGGCAGGTCCCTACTGCCCCAGCATGGCACGGCCAGGCTTCCCCTGCCCGGAGAGGCTCCTGGGCAAGACACGGTGCCTTCACGGGACGCCACGGGCTCCCTACCTCCATCCCACCAGCTCCAATGATGCTCTTGCACAGCTGACGCGCACCTGAACCCCAGACCCAGGGCAGCTTTGCTCTTAGCATCAGGCAGCTCAAGAGCAAAGTGTTTCCTCTGCCTGCTCCGAGAAGGATCAGCCCTGCCCACTACAGACAGGCATCTAACCCCTATCCATCCCCCCACTCCCATGGATCAGCCCTGCCCCATCCTCAGCTGGGTCCCAGCAGATCAAGGTCACCTGGCCACAGGCTTTGAACAAGCAGCACCGTGCGGCTCCCGATCCCTTCTTAGCTCCCTCCTAATCAAGAGAAAAAGCAACACCCTGGGCTCATTAGCATTAATGAGCTGTGTGAGCAGCACACTCAACCCAATACAAACACTCACTAACCCTTCTGGAGACCTGCAGCCAGGTGCCGGGACAGCTGACCCACGTGGGAGAGGGGACACTCAAGTGCATCAGTAAAACTGCCCGACATCCCTGTGCAGGCACTACAGAAGTGAAGCAGCTCAAGCCCCTTTGATTTCTGAATGAGCATGCCCTGGGGGGTGGGAAGCAGTTTAAACAAGCTATAAAAAGTATCATGCGCTCAGCTAACCCAGACTCCTGCCCTTGAAGGCCTGTCCATAGGCACAGCTGGCATGCCCTACAAGCAGCCGCCAGCGGCGCACAGCCATCCCCTCCCCGGCAAATGCTGATGAACCCTCAAGCTGCGGCGTTTGCACGTGGAGACGACTATGGACCTCAGCCCCTCTCCCAAAGCAGACCTCGGAGAACGGTTTCCAGAGAGCCGTGGTCCAGCTCCGGCAGGGAGGTGATTGCGGAGGCAGCAGAGCATCCCTGATGCTGCAAAGCAACGTGGTGTCCCATAAATTGCTTGGGGAAGGGGTGATTTGGGGACATTAGGCTGTTCCCATTATCACACCCTGTGCCCAGTGATGCGGCACAGCGCTGGGTCTGGAAGAGGCTCTCGGGAACACAATGGGGGGGATTGCAGCACCCATCTCAGCCTTGGAGGGATGAATTTGTCCTTAGAGGAGGAAAGAGGGAAAGCTGTCTGCCGTGGCACCTCCCTGGCAGGAGAGGACAACAGCACAGTAGAGAAGGCACAAGCTGAAGGAGGAGGTCAAAGTCCAGCTGTGGCCCACGGCTGAGGGTCCTCCCTGGGAGCACATCATGGTACAAAACCCACCCAAAGGCCCCATCCTGCTGCCAGCTGCCTCCTCCCCCAAGGGACATTTTAACAAAGCATCACCTGAACAAATAATCAGAGCTGATCCTGCTCTTCGTTCTCACCCCTCCTATTGACAATATCTTCATCATTATGCAAGACCTTGTTTACACATTTTAATCCTCATAATTATACTCTGGCAAGGAGTGAAACACTGAGAAGAAAGAAAAAGAGGATGGAAAGAAAAAGAGGAAGGAAAGAAAAAGATTCAAAGGTGATCTGTGCTCTAGCATCTCATTAGGAGACAATCTTTTCGATTTTGACTGGATTACCGAGAGAGTAGGGGAGATGCAGGATGCTTTTTTCCTAAGAAAAGAGGGATCAGAGCCTAACCAGAATTAACATGCCTAGGAGAGAAGCGGATCCAGCCCAGCAGCAGTGCTCCAGGGAGCAGGGAGGTTGCAGGCATGGGCTCTCAGCCTGAGGACCCCGTCTCTTACTTTATGCTGATCTCCGGGTGCATAAAAAAGCTTGGCCCTGCCTTAACTGCATGGAAACTCCTTGTGCAGAAAACAAATACCATGGAGTAGGTAAAACATACCAGAGCCCAGATCTTCCAAACTGCCCATCAAACACACTGGGCCCTCTGCCCCCAAAATCAAGTCTCGCTCACTGAAGACCATGGAGCTCCAATGACCAACTAACATCTACTCTGCACGCTGGCTTTGCCTGTCATCACACGTCACGTTTAATTCATCGCCTGGGCACGGTTCTGGTGCCAAGTCCCCCTCCACATCCTCCCCAAACGGAAATGTTCACAATTCTGGGTTCTGGCTTGGTGCCCAAAAAAGAAGGAAGCCAAATTCCCTGAGTCTTTAGTGAAAATTGGAAGTGATGCCCCAGTCATTGCAGATTTTGGCCCATGGAACTGAGAGCTGGGTGCGGCCGGGAGGGTCTGAGCGACGAGCTGGGAAGCAATGGGGGAGGAAGGCCAGCAGCACGCAGCCGGACAGGGCTGTGACACTGGGACTGTCTGTCCACGGTGCTGAATCACCCAGCTGGGATCTATGGGGAGGATATTATGCAGGTCCATGGGGAACCCGAGGGCTACAGGGAAAGGTAATATCTTTTATTAGACAGGATTTCAACACCCAAGTCTCCTGAACCCAAAAGCTGAGCCACAATTTCTAACAGCAGCAGCCAGACTAATAAAAGATGCTCCCTCTCCCACAAACTTTGTTTTGCTCAGAGCCCAACACTGTTGCGGCACTGTCGAAATCATGCTCAGCCATGGGAATCTTCCTCCACGAAGGGGACCACAGTGAATTCTCTTACTGGCCAATGTTACAGACACATGAGAAGCCTGGCTTTGGTTTCCAGCTGACGAACCTCCCTGAAGTCCCCATGTTCTGCAAAAGCAAGAGCTGGGTGAGCTGGACCAGGGCTCTCCCGGCCCCATGGTGAATTCTTGCCTGAACCCAGCACTGTCACAAACAAAATGCCTTTTGGTGCTGAGATGAAGTCAGAGCCATCCTTGGACATTTCTACAAATGGTTTCTACACTGATTTGCTCTCTCTCCCCTTCCCATTTGCTGCAGGCGCTTTCACAGCTCAGGGTTTTGCATTGCTTTGCTAAGCATGTCTGGAGCATGATTAATGAAATGTTTTGGTGCAAAGGGTCAGGTTTCCTGTTCGCTGTTTGCTGATGGCACTGCCGCCAGGAGCGTACACCAGGCAGGGGATCGCAGCATGGGGTTCCGTAGGGCAGTGAGGCTTTGCCCAGCCAGCAACGAGCACCCGATTTACAGGACCCATCCTGATTGCCAGTATCGTCTCCTGCTCCTGCAAGTCATCCCTGATTCACATCAGCTGAGAACATGGGATGCTGATTTTAGGGGAGCAGTGCCGATTTGCACTGGGTTACAGCTGGAGTGGGGCAGTGCCAACGCTTGTCCATGCTGGGCTGGGAGCAAGGTGACGCAGGACCGTGACATGGAGAGGTCAGGCTCGGCATGACACCAACACGGAGGGGGTGCAGAGCTGGACACTGTGGGACAGCTGGGAGAGGGTCTTGGGAATTTCTCCTCTTACACAGGGAAAGCCTGACTGGTTAACAACAGGGTAACCCTGCTGGTTCCCGTGGCACCCGTACTGGTCTGCACTGGTTTGAGGGCAGAAGCCAACCCAGGGCACGCAGACTGGACTGTGCAGGTGCTCTGCTCTGCTACAGACACCAGGGACCCTCCAGCCTGGTGCTCTCCTGCCATCGCAAACCCCTCGTCCACACGCATCCTCATCTCCAATGGGACTTTGTGACCACCCTGCAACTCACTCCCTGCACTCCCCCAGCCTGATTCCAGCTCGCTGCTGAAGACAGGCTTCCCCTGCCCCAGGAGTGATGCCCAGGGCACGGGGGAGAGCGATGCTCAGGCCAGTCACTTCCTCACTACAGGCTTCAAACCTACGTAAGAAAGCAAATAGCCAAGCAAAGAGCATACCCCTGGGGTGCGTGTGTCCCTCCCACCTCTCTCACAGTCATTCCCCACTCCACACTGGGAGCAAGCCCGAGCCGTGGAGCGCTGTGCCCCTGGCTCTGCCACCGCTTTCCAACATCACCTTGGCCAAGTTACCCAGCCCCAGGGCACTGCTGTGTGATCCAGCCACAGGAATCCATCCAGGCAAGCGGTGCAGAGCCAGGCAACTCCAGAGGAGGCAGACAACATATCCAAACCTGAGCACAAGCAAGCGGCACAAGTGCAGCCCTGTCCTCCCTCCCAGCTCCGGGCAGTGGCCTGGGCTAAGCAAAAAGGCAGCAAGCAGATCCCTCTGGTGATCCCTGGCCCCCAAACACAGCGGGGAGCGCTGGCAGCTGCCAGGCTAGGCTCACCCCACCCTGTGCTTCGCCACCCAGCACCTTCCCCTTCTGTGCGTTTTTGGTCCCTCTCCCCGTAGAAAAACCAAGCAATTACCAGCGTCTCCCATGTGTCTCAAGCCTGAGAGCAACCAAAGCGCATCTCCTGTGAAATAAGGAAGCTGGAGAGCAAGGACTGGAGAGGGGAAGCGAATGCATGGAGGCAAAAATGGGGAGAGTTACACCAAGGGGAAAAAAGCAGTAGGTGGGCACAGGCATGCTGAAGCCAGAGGGTTGGATATCAACCCCAGCCCCGCTGCTAGTTCAGGGTGGGTTTCAAAATCCCCATCAGCACCAGCGGATTTAAACCAGAGGAACTGATTCCCCCTCGAGTACCAACATCTCCGAGAAAGCGATTAAAAAAGACAGCTGCAAACAGCCCTATAATTAACCCCAAAAAGACACCGGCGCGACGAGCGGATTGGGAGCCGCCAGACAGCGAGCGCTGCAGGACCAGCACGCTGACCTGCAGGCAAACTTGCCTGGATCCCCGACATCCTCATCTGGGCTCAATTCCCCACAGCCCCCCAGGCAAAACGCGTTCCGACAGCCACTGCCCACCCCGCAGGGGCCGGAGGCGGCGGGGGGAGAGCCGGCAGCGGGGGCCAGAGAATAACAACTTTACCTAAAGGGTCTCAAGGTGACGAGGCATCTTCTGACCATTATCTTCCCATCCGCGTTGACTGTGATCATCGTTCAGAGTTGCGGGGGGAGCGGGGAGGGGGCGGCCCCCGCACCCCCGCCCCGAGGCAGCGAGCGGGGCTCA
>WAAD01024272.1:53085-86219 GCA_013389945.1 Fregata magnificens
GGTGACTGCGGGAGCCGGGGGGGGCCCCCGTTGCGAAAGGGGGGGGGTCAAACCAGAGACGCCGCCCTGCAGCCCCCCCGGGGGCTGTTTGCGTTTGGGGGCTGCGAGGAGCAGGGCAAGCCCCGCGCCTGGGGAAAAGGGGGGTCTGGAGTCAGGCTCTGGCAGCAGCAGCCTGCGGCTTTGCTTCCCCGTCACCCTGTTTTCTTTCTGGGGGGTCACAGTCACGGCCCACGACGTGGCTTCCCAATGTCCCCGGGCACCCTGGGTGCTGCCGAAAGGACCAGGGTGGCGTGGAGGGGCCCGGGCAGGGAGGCAGGGAAGCGTTCTTGGGAAGACAAAGAAGGGGCCATGAGAGCTGAGGCAGGAGGAGCAGCTGCTGAGCTCAGCAGAGGTGTTCCCGGCTCAGGCGTGAAAGGTGACAGGCACAGAAAGCCTCCCAAAGCTTGGGACTTAAAGGAGCCGAATGCACACAGAGCCCAGAGACACCCCGTTTCCAGCCCCCAACTCGAGGGCGCCCAGCCGGCACGGGTGCACCCCACCGGCGGTGAGGGAGGGGATGCATCACCCTGCGGGGTGAGCACAAAGTTGCAGAGAGCTGGAAGGAGACCGTTGTCCTCAGTGTGCACGTTTGGCCAGGCTCTGGGACAGGACCAGGCTCTTGTCTGTGGGGGCTGTGGTGCAAACAGAGCCCCTTCGTGCTACGCTGGCCCCATGGCTGGGTGTCCCTCTCTGCACTTGATACCACCATGGGCACTGTAAAGCATAGGGTGACATTGGGGGAAAGCTGCCCCTTTGCCTTCCCCGTTGGGGGAACACTCTCCTCCCGTGGTCTTTCCCAGCCCTTCTTCATCCTGCTTGCTTCCCGGGCGAGAAACGTTCCTGCAACCCCAACAACCTGGCATGGCTCAACCACCTACCTTGTGAGTGCTGTGCAATTACAACGCCCTCCCAGCACCAAGCAGCCAATCACCCCATCTTTTGTAAACTAATTGTGGGCTCCTTTGCTTGTGCAGAATCCTGTTGTTTTCCCATGAGGCTGATGAAGAGGAAATGCTGTATTATGACTCTTGTGATACCGTAACTCCCATTTCCATAGGGATCCCAGGCACTCATTCTGCTTCCTTCTCCCTGATGTAAACCAGGGGTGGCTTTGGTCAGCAGAGCTCCAGGTAGCATATGCTGCAACAGCATCAGCCACAGGTGAGCTCAGAGACAAAAGGCAGCTGGAAATTTTCCACAAAACAGCACTTGTCCCCATGAAACAGCACTTTTTGCCACGGAGACGTGAGAAGAAAAACCATATCCTTTAGTGTTTCATAAATACAAAAGGATTTTTGTGTTCCTCCACACTTTTCATGGGCAGGGGACAGGGAAAGAGTCATTGCCACACTGGGTCCGAGCAGGTTAATATTGGACCAAGGCAGATGGACACACAGACATGCTGAGGATTTGCAGAAAGGGTGGCTCAGAAGCAGCAGTCAGCACAAACCCTTAGGTCAGCTCTCCATGATCTTCAATACGGGCAGCCCAACATCTTGGCAAGGACATCCCTCCCTGAAGCCCATCCTGTGGAGACCTTATGGGCATGACCATGCAGACCCACTGGGCTGGACAGACACCTAACTCCAGCTGGGGTGCCTCAGTGCTTGCCGTTTTCGGTGCAGTTGGGAGTCTTTTGGCACATCTGGCCTTCTCTGGAAAAACCACCCAGTTTTCTTAACCTGGCCTTTGGGAAAGGAGGGAAGCAGCAGACTAACGAAGGCGCTGTGGGCATCCTACTAGCCCTGACCTCCTTGATCCTGCCTGCTCCCTCCATTCCCAGCTCCTGCTCCTCTGACAGGAGACCCTCCATCCCCATCTGAGCTGTAAAACCACCTTAAAACCTGGTGTTTCCCCACTTGCTGCTCTCAAGAGCACTACTCCAGCAGCAGGAGGCAGAGCCTTTCGCTCTGAGCCCAGCTCAGCACAATGGGCTGGAAACCTTCCTAATGCACGTAAACACACAACATGAAGTGGTCAATGGAGCAGCCAAGTCGCTGCCTCCCGCGTGCCAGGAGCCAGCTGCGCCTTCCCAAGAGGTTGGGAGGAAAACCTGTCCTGGGGGATGCAGAGCAGGGGGCTACGAGAGCTCCAGCGTGGGGTGAATTTTGCAGTGGGACGGGACCCCCCTCTCACCTCTGTAAGGATAGTGCCGAGGTCCCTCTGCACATCCCACAAGCTCTGGGTCATGCCAAGCGGCAGCTCTTCTCTGAGGCCAATGGCAGCAGCGTCCCAGCAGGAAAAGGCCGGGGTATGGCAAGGCATGATACGTTAATTTCGTAACACTTAGGGGTGAGGGTCGTCGTGGGGGGAAGAAGGGACCAGGGAGGAGATGGTGCCCCCCCATGCCTCCCTGCAGGGCTGACCCCAGGCTGGATAAGGCCCCCCATCAGCCCCCCAAGGGCCTGGCTGTCTCTCAGACAGGCAGAAGGCAGCTCAGCTGCCTTGGCTTCCTCCAGGTGCCTGCTGCAGCACCAGCCAGCAAAAAAATACGAAATAAAATAAAATGCAGAAATCTACTCTTGGCAATCCCCATTCAACAAGCTTTTATTTTGCCAGCACATTAGACAGCAACTGTCCATTACCCTGCATGGCAACACACAGGCATTAGTGATGTAACAGCCCTATTAGCAATGTGCAAAACCCCATAAACCCGGTGATTACCGGGGGAACACCAACATGCAGGGACACCTCTGCGGCCAGGCGAAGGAGGGAGGGAGGCCACCAGAGCCGGCTGCTCTCTTTGCTGCAGGTCTGCTGCCTCTCGTTGCAGAACATCCAGCCTCATCTCAAGTCCACGAGGCCATGTGGGAGAGGGATTGTCTGGAGATGGGGAAAGGCATATCGCATATGCGCAGCCTGGGAGGGTGCTAGAGTTGGCAGGGAGCAGCAATTGCACTCGCAGTCCTGTCCCGGGACCCACTCTCAACTCCCATCAGCACCATCGTGTGCAGGATTCGTCACCCTGTGGATAGAAACGTGGCGTTCACTGGGCCCACGGGGCCCTCGTCCCCAAGGAGAAGCACTGCAGCAGATGGTCCCTTCCCTGTGCTGCTGCTTGAAACAAAAGCTTAATTAACTACCAGTCTGCTGCCTGTTTAGAGGGATAAATCTAAAATCCAAGGGTGGTAATAAAGCTGTGAATTATCTTCTTCGGCGGCTGAGAAGCAATGGCCACAAAAATCAATATGCTGAAGTTATATGCACGCATACACCTATGTTTGTTATTACGAATCAGGCAGCAGCACAGAATGGAGAGAACCAGCTCAGCAGCCAGCTGGTACAAAAGAAACCAGTTTTCCACCAGTTAGAGCTCCTGCCCAGCCGGAGGTAGACATGGAGCATCTCCGGTACAGGTTCCGGACAGCCACCTCTGCAGTCCTGCCTGTAATCCAGGGCAGAGCTGCAGTTCCAGCTGCGACGCTGGAGCATCCTCCAGCAGCCAGGACTCATCCTGAGCCACTGGCCCAGCAAAAGACCTCAGGAATTTTCAGCTGATCTTGAGTAACCGTATTACCATGAGTCCCAAATGTCCCTAACCCAGCCATCACTGGGCAGAACATGATGGTTTAGACCACCACAGCTGGAGAAAAGTGGTTATAAACGCAAGGTGGGCCATAAACCACCATAGACAAAGCTTAAAATATCATGTCCCTGTAAAGGGCACAGACCGACAGTCATAGTCGCTCAGCTGTGGGCAGCACACCTGCAGGCAGCTCCAGACAACTCACAGTGACAGCATTTATGTTGGCTTTTGGTGAGCAATGCCTGAGTGCTGCCGGGGCTCCAAAGGCACCCCAGGACCCTCCAGATAGTCCCTGCTCCAGCCCAGGACCCTTCTTCAGTGCTTTCCAAAGCCCGGGGCTCAGACTGTGCCCATGTTTCTTCTTGGAGCCTCCTCTCGAGCATCAAGCTACTGGGTCTTCACAGAAAAATAATGATCACAGAGGAGGAGAATCACAGCAAACCACCAAGCTCTAATGTGCTACGACAAGCTACTTTCTCAAGTTCTCCCTGCACACAATTTTGCCCTTGAGATAAGAAATATAATTTGATTGCAGGAGCTGCAATGCTCAAACGCTTTGGGCATAAGATCACTTAGTCACAGCAACTTCTCTGTCCCCCTCAAGCGACATTGCTGGGTACAAGGCACTTTTTATTGATATAAACCAACTTAGCTCCATCACTGGCTCAGCCTCAATTACTGCATTCATGCCTCTGTCCATCTCTGTAGCAACAAGGCAGAAAGGCTTCAAGCCTGGTACCGATCTCCTGCGCCGGCGAGCATCACCAGCCGCCCCGCCAGCGCAGAGCTGCCTGCCAGCGCTGCAATGCGCTCTCGCTGTACCGGGGGCTCCTGCGGGCACCATAGGGCTGCAATGCCCGTACAGGCAGCCCTGCTCCACCCCTGCAGTGGATCAAGGCTTTCTGCCTATTCCCAGGGGCAGCAAAAGCAGCCCTAAATTTGCTCGCACATCGGTGTTTGGAAAGGGCACCAGGCAAAGAGCAGGGAGGGGATGGCAGTGTCCTAAAGCCACCTTTGCATCCCCACACACAGGATGCTCAGGAGCCACACAGGTCCCCACGGCTGCTGAAAGGAACCAAGAGAAACTGGGAGGGTCTGTGGCTGATGGGACATCTCCAGCAGCAAGCAGCAGGGATGGCCTTGCTGCTGCCAGAGCATTGAAGCCGTGGGTGTTGAAGACTCATCCACTGGCCTAGAGTCCCTGTGATTGCAGCCTCCAGAAGATGCAACGTTTCCCTTCAAAGCTTGAAAACCAGAAGCACTGCTCAGCTAAAAGGCAGCTGCAAGAGGGCACCTGACACTAGCCTGGGGGGTGTTTTATGCACTGCAAGGGTCCCTGGGGCTGTCTGCATGGCTGAGGTCTCGGTGGGGTGCAACGTAACCCCAGGCAGACGCTGATCTCTGCCCCCTCCTTCCCTGGGACAGCAGCCGGGAGCCCAGCGGTGATGTGTAGCACTTCCGCACAGCTCAAACGTCAGAGCCAGCAGCATCCCCCGAGCACAGATCGGGCAGGGTTAGAGGCTGGCTGCAGCCCTCAGTCAGGCCGGGCTGTCCCAGCTCGCCGGATCACTCTGTGCCGCTTGGGGAGCAGGAGGAGCACTGCAACCCTCGCCAGGCTGTGGCTGCAGTCGCCACGGAGTGCTGCAGTCCACGGTGCTGGCAGCACAGCACAGGACATGCAGCTTGGGAGGTGCACAGCCAGGTCAGGTGTAAAACATGGGATCCTACAGCTCCCATCAGTACAGGGCAGTGTCAGCACAGCCTTGCATGGGGAATTCGGGAAGCTCCTGCCCTTGCAAGCCTGTCAGCGCTGTGAATGCTTCACTTCCATTAGCTGCTAATTTACTTACAGCAAAGGAAAATAATACAGGTGAGGATCACTCCTCAGCCCCCAATAGGATTATGTGTTTTGAGAGCAGAAGGGAAGCTGAATTTCCCTTTCTCTTCTTGGGGAAAGAAATTAGTGCATTTTTCTTACAGTGTTAATTAAGACCAGCAATGACCCTTGGCTTCACCAAGAAGAAAACGCAGAAGGTAAAAGGAAAGCCTGAACCAGCTTTGTCGGTCAGAAAGGTTTCCTGACTGCCCTGCTGCAAAGGGAGACGCCCAGAGGAAACAAAAGCAGCAATTAAAAATTAAAGAGAGAGGGAGAGCTGTATAGCAGATCACCGAGATATATTTGTATCTCTGCAGTGCATTAACAGGGCTGCAATTCCCCTGGGGGGAGCTCCTGACACCCGTGGGGAACAGAGACACCTGCAGCCGTGACAGCAGTGGGCAGCTCTGCCCAGCTCAAGTCCAGGCAGGGAAGGGGAAACAAAGAAGGGACCCAGCTTCTAGTAAATGAGAGCAGCAGGGGAGAATGGGTGGGAGATGCTGAACCACAGCTCCCAAGGGGAGGAGAGCATCTTCCCTTTGGGTGAGGTTATTTGAGGCTAAACCCCCCAGAGAGCCCCCGCTGGGAAGGGGACAAGGCAGCATGTTCCAGGTTGGATCCCGACACCTCCAAAAAAAAAAAAAAAAAAAAAAAAGTCAGACCCAAGGGCTGGATCTGTCCCTTTGCCGGGCAGACTTCTCAGAGCTGCCAGTTCAGGTTTGCCTCCTCCTCTGCCTTGCTGTCACACTCAGCTGAGCAGTGTTTTCCAGCCCAGTGCAGTCCCGGGAGGACACTCCATTGCTCAGCCATTGAATTAGCATCGAAAGGACGTCGCGCAGGGGAGACCGCAAGAAAAATAGGCTGGAGGAGCCTCCCAGGCTTATTAGCACGTTGCACTGAGCCCCTGCAGCAAGTGCTGCCTTCCCAGACAGGACGTGTCCAGGGGCCACCAGTGCCCCCCCAGCCATCCCGCTGAGGCTTTTATATCCCCCCTGGCCCCAAGGCCCAGCCAAACGAGCTCGCTGACCTGGTGGCATCAACGTGCACAATTTGGAGAAGCATTTGAGCTCAAGAAAGAAGGAGGATGCAAAAAGGTGCACCACAGGGCTGGGAAGAAGAGAGACCTTATAACCCCTCCACGACAGCCTCCTGCATGTGCATGGGCTTATGCAGGGGCCCAGAGCTTGTATCGATAGCCCAAAGTGAGCCCAGTGAGTGTGGGCAGGACACTTACACCCCCTGCAACGCATCTGGGGAGTGCAGAGCCAGGAGTCACTGCAATTAGCAGCGGGCTACTGGAAGGCTTGCACCAGCATTAGCCAAATTAAGAAGGACAAGGCATGTCGAAGTTCAGCTGTCATTAAAGAAAATAAAGTTGGGGGTTAGAAGAGCAAGAACTCTCCAGCCTTTTAATTACTGCAGGAGAGTTGCCGCTGCTGAACAGTGCTCGCAAACCCCAGCAGGAAGGGCTGTAAGGAGTTTGCTGCCTCTGCCCCACGGGCACAGTGTCCCCAAGCCCAGCAGCCACAGTCCAAGCACCCAAAGGGGAGCTGTGGGCACGTTTCCCCGCACTCCATCCCTTGCATCCCATCAGAGGGGAGAGAAGCACCGTTGTCTCAGCCAAGGCAGCCCCCAAAGCTCCCTCCAAACGCTACCCCAGGCAAAACGCTTCTCCTGCCAACACACAAGCACAGCTCTGCAGCCAGGCAGCGAGCGCATCCCTCTGCGATGGGAGCCATATGTCTTAATTTCACATCTCATAAAATCTTGCTGCTCCCTCCCTTATCCCTTGGCTAACGAAGCCCCGGCTCTCCACCGGTGCTGCCTCAGCTGCCACGTCCCAGGCAGGCTGGGGTGATGCAACGCTGGGATCCCTTATGCCAGCTCCCATTCCTCTCACCCTGGCTGTCCCCAGGGAGGGAGCTGGGGAGAGTACAGAGCCCACGCCATTACAGCCGGGGAGGTGATACAGCCCCGCCAGCAGCTGGCATTCCACAGGCTCCTGTGTTGCTTATTAACGTGCCTCCATTATCCACGAACCAAGCATTCACACGTGGCATCTCCACGACACTGACCCCAGCATCTCGCTCTCCTTCTCTCACCTTTCTCACAGATAACGGGGAAAAGGGCTCAGCCGTTGCTGCTGTTGGTCCCCAGGGGCTGGCAGGAGGAGATGGAGGTGACGGTCTGACTGCGCCAGAGCTGGGTGGGAATGCCAGTGCTTTGCTCCAGTAATGAACTGAGCTTCATCTCGCTGGGAGAGCTGCCTATTGGGGATGCTTGGGATGCTTCTGTGCTGGGGACTGGCAGGATCAGACCCCAAACAGGGTCCTCCGCTGTCCTGTTCTGGACACAGCTGGTGGAAGGGGGAGAGCAGGAGAGCACAGCACAGTGCCCTCATTGCAGCGACGACATTGGGAGCCTCCAGCTGGGTTTGGGGGTCCCTACCTCCTGCTGGGCTTTCCTTCCAGTCATCCCTTCAGTAACAAGAGGCACAGACCCCCTCCCAGGCTCCGGATGCTGCCCAGGCGCATCTCTCACAGGACTCAGCCAAGCTACTGCACCCCAACAGCCCCAAAACTCACAGCAAGCACAGCAGCAGGATCACAGCAAGCACAGCAGCCCAGCACTGATAGAGGCAGCTATAGAGATGGGGCAGCTTTTGTTATCAAGCCCCTCTCTTAACACAAAGCACCTGGTAGACCCTGGGAGCCACCAGCACCTTCCTCACCTTCTCAGCCCCATCCAGAAAGCGAGGTCAGCTCCAGGCACAGAACACAGCCCCAGGAGCTGGTGGTGCTGGGGATTATCTGAGCACAGAGCAGCTGGGGGCTGAGGCGTCAACACACAGGCCTCTCCAGCCAGCACAGCGGGGATGCTCAAGGTGATTTCTTTGGGTGCCCGCCAGCCCTAGCTATGCTGAAGGCTGCTACGTTGGGAGGTGTCCTATTGCCTCCGCTGTTCAGATAGGCTGGGAGAAGTCTCATTTTGCAGCCCCATCTCTGCCAAAAGACTTCAAAAATCACTCAGGAAATCATATGTTGTCCTGACTTATTCAAATTCATCAAGCAACAGTTGGAAAGCCCCCAGCCATGGGCTGAGATCATGCAATTAGACCATTAAAAAATAAACCTCTGAAACCCTCAGACATTTAAACCTGATAGGCCATATGAAGAAAAATGTTCACTTTTCATATACAATGAGTGGAAATCATTCTAGATTTTTATTATTATTATTTTAGAAGGGAAATAAGCATATTTCAATCCAGTCAAGAGTGAAATTGAGTTTAGCAACAAAGCAATTTCTATTAGTGGAGACCCAGGGAAAAAAAATATGGATGAATAGAAAACTCACAGAGAAATGTGTCAGACAATGGTGGAATTAGGAATTTAAAGTGACTTTGCGTTACTGCTGATAACATAAGCACATAATGATCTACCTCATCACTAATGTGCTCCCTGCCCATAGAAACACTGTAAAATCACAACAGCAGAAAAGACTGGGATATAATTCTGCCCCCCTCCCAGCAGGGAAGGGAAAAGGGTGCTGTGCTTTCCCAACCCCCATTAGGGCTGGTCCACCTTCTCCTACAGACCGCCTGCAGCAAGATCCAGGCCTTCGCACCCGCAGCAAGAACGTGCCTGCCTTCCTCTGGGCTGAAAATGGGGTGGCTTTCACCCCCGCTGAGCATCTGGGGGTGCCGTTCACAAAAAACAACCGCGTGGGCATAACCAGGGAGGCACGGGGTGCCCTCCACGCCGGGCTGCTCCTGCCTGTCCTCCGGCTGCCTGGACCGCAGGCAGCAACACAGGCAGCAGCCGGGCAGGGCTTGCATTCCCAGGAGGTCACTGCTGCTGGGAAAGGATATCTAATCCCCTGGGATGTTTCCCACCATGCCTCTCCTCCTGCCCCTGCCACCCGAGGGGGCCAGTCCTTGCAAGTGCCCAGGAGCTTGGGCTGAGCTTCCCGCGAGGGACGTGGAGCCGTTTCGGCCCTCTCCCCCAGCTCCCAGCCCTGGTAATCTCCTTGGTGAATAATAACCTGTAATGAGCTGCTTCCTTTGCTTTGCTTCAGTGCGTGGCTTGCTTTCAGGATGGCCTCCTGCCCCTTCGCCCCAGCAGGGACAACAGAGAAGAGAGAAGGGTGTTTCTGCCTCCTCCAGCCTCGATGCCCCAGGGTGGGTCTGGCTGTCGCAGATGGAGGCTGCGAGAGGAGAGGACCCCCCGCACTCCCACCACCCGCAATTGCAGGGTCCGAAGCAGGGGGTGCTCAGCAGGGGCAGATGCACAGGGCAATGGATGGGCAGCATCCCTGCTCGGGAGAGAGGCAAAGGGGAGGTCCCGAAGCCGGGCACGCCTGCGTCACAGCCTGGACCTGCTAAAAACCACCCTCATGAACACCAGCTCCCGGCCAAATCCTGTCCTGCCATGCCAGTTGTGCATTTTCCTTCACTTCCCCGTATCTCCTTTCCCATCCTACTCTTCTTCACCTTCTCTATTCACTGCTCACGCTTTTGGGGACAGACAGCATCCAGCTCTCGCATGTCCCCCGTCTGTCCCCTGCCACCACTGAGCTGCGAGTGGCCCTGAGGGTCCACATCCCAGGGCTCACAGCGTCACCACGGGTTCTCTCCAGGATGCGGGCAGACGCCAAGGTGTCATTGCTCCTCGTCTTGAATCATCTCCATTGCCAAGGATCTAGGTCGTTGGGTTAAAAATTGAAAGTTTGAATAGTCTAAAGTATCAAATCTTAAAGCAATTACACTGTCCTAAATCTTTATTGGCTTTCAAGATTAACTTCTCATCTCCAGCGAGGCAGCTCCACTTGTTTCTCCTCAGCAGGATTCACAATTTGAATAAGGAGACAAAGGAATATTCATCGCACCATGTACTACTAAATGGAATTTTTTGCACCATTTTCTTTCATTTTTCTTTCTTTCTATCATTGTTCTCCTATAGATGAACCAGTGAAGGTGAACTGCTGCAGGAGCTGGAGATGGGGTCACCAGACACTCCGTCACGGAGGCTGAGAGGAATGCAAAACTCAATTTCAAGCAAGTCCTGTTCCCTTTGAAGTCAATTAGGTGGCTCCCAAGGACCTTGGTTGAGAGGAGACGGATGGAGGCAATCAGGGGGAGAAGCAGTTGAGTAAAAGAGCAGTAAAAGCATGGAGCAATTCCCTAAAATACTGCTGATCCATCAGCTAAGAGGGTCTGTGAAGGAAGAAGGCTCTCGACACCTGATTTTATACCAGCCCTTCATCCCCACCCCGGCAGAGCCTGGCCAGGGCACGCTGCCAAAGCCACCCCGGCCGCAGGACCCCGATGCAGTGGGATGGCTGTGACACGGCACACGGTGGCTTTTCCTGGGGTCGGATCCAGCCATGCGTTAGAGACCCAGACATGTCCATTAGGGACGAGAGCTGAGCCAGCCCCGGAGGACACTTGTCCCCATCCCAGGGGCATTCCCCTTGCTTCAGGCTCAGGATCCCTCCGGCACAGTGTGGGTCCAGAAAGGGACACCATGAGGAACACGCGGTGGTATATGTGTGACCCAGAGGGGCCCTGGGGGGGATGGAAAGACAACCGAGAACAGGCAGTTCCTCAGGGCATGATAGTTTGCGTTTTTTCCCTTACGTTTACTTACACAGGGGGGAAGAGCACGCTGCTGGCAGAGCGTGTGTTCCCACATTTACCCACGTCAAAGCTGTCTCGGAGCCTGTCTCTTCTGAATTTCCAAAACCAGGAGGAGAAAATCAGAATCAGCAAATTGAGGAGCAATTGGAGCTGCGCTTGGCATTCGTGAGGATTGATAAATCTCCTCCAACACCAGTAAATAACCAGACTTCACTCCTTGCTCAGAAGAGGGAGCGTCCCCCCTTCAAACACCTGCAATAAGACACTTGCAATTACTGCTTTGTCTCCTGGAAACTAGTAAATAATTCAAACTCACTCCTTTTTTTACTTTTGTTTTTCATTTTAATTAATCCACATAGAATTTTGTCCTCCAAACACAATCACAGCAGCACAAGAAGAGCAGGTAGAGAATCTCATTAGCCAGCTTACCAGCCAGAACCTAGAGCCATTATTAATAGAGACTTCACTGCGTGAGGAATTAATAAAACCCAACGGCGAGGGGGAAGGGAAGCGCTCCTTCTAGAGTGCATCGCCCTCTCCAACTTGTCCCCAGGATGTCCAGTGGTTAGAGATGCCAGGGGGTTGCCATGCTTCAGGGGCAGCCATCATCCTGCCTCCTGCAGCACCCAGTTGCTTGGCCCTGCAGCCAAGTGCCACCTTCAGCGCACGGGGTCCAGGAGGAGCTGCTGGGTTCAAAGCAAGACGAGGAGATCAGGAAAGCTGCCTCAGCACATGCAGGTCATTGCACAGACCCTTCCCCAGCCACGGGCAGGAGGCAGAGTCCAAATGGCATGTTCTCACGGTGCTACGTTAATCCGTCCTTTCTGTCTCGCTACACCAGTAGCAGCTGCATCCTCAGAGCGCTGCCTCAGCAACAGCAACTGCTCTTGCCTGGGGGTGGCATTACGGAGATGCAAACACGCAGGCACTCCCCGGTACCTGCGTTGGGAGGAGAGAGCAGGACGGTGTCCCCTAGCACCCCAGCTGTGGAGGGAGACCGCCATGCCCAGTTGCTTTTCGGGGTTTGCTTCCCGCCCCCACGCTCATGCCCACAAGCCCCCTGTGCTCATGGCTCTCCCGTAGTGAGCACTCAGCCGTCCGTCCATCCTCAGGTGCTGGGTCTGCTTCCTGGGTGACCCCGCGGGGAGGGTGTTTCTGTAGGTGCCCAGAAGAAAACCCCTCCTCCTTGGAGCACCCGCTGTACCAATGGGTTTTTTCCTGACACAAGGCAGTCCCAACGGGGCAACACCGAATACAGGCATGCACACAAGGGACACCTTTCTCCCGAGGTATACTGCATGCGGAGCATGCTCGTGTAATGACTGCCAGAGAGGAAAATGCCAATATTACCTGGAGCTGCTTGCACAGAGACAGGGCATGGCCGCGGCTGGCTGGCAGCATATGCTTGTTCGGCTCTGTCTTTCTTATCTGGCTTTTCTCCTTGTTCCGCCAGACCTGGGGCTGAGAAGCACCATGTTGGGCGTGCAGGCTGCTGTGCTGCAAGGCAGGGAGGTGCAATTCGCTTAGGCTCGATGGCTTCTCTGCACTTAGACAAACAGCAGTACATCAATAAGCAGCTCTAATTAGAGGTGCTAATAGTGCTGGGAGCTGGGGGAAAGTGCATCGAGGCAGGAGGGAGAACCCTAAGGAGAGCGATGGGAGGAGCTGGGAGACCTGGGATGCCCAGGACCTTCCCCTTCTGCTGCACACCCAGCGGGTGAGACAATCAAGCTCCAGGAGCCCACGTGAAATTGCCGGGGAAATATCCCCCATGCTGATTACCTTGAATAATTTATGCAGATGTTATCATACATTCATATTTTATGGAAGCCTTGCAAAGCTGTGATCATGATTATTCACAACCATTTGCTCCCTTCCAGAAATCTCCATCAGTGGCGGGTGCAGGGACGAAGCCGGTGTGCAGGTTATACCTCGGGGACCTCGGCTCCCCGCAGCACCGGAGCAGCCGTGTTCCTGTGGCACTGGGTGGGTCTTACCCCTCCATCCCAGCATCCACCCCCCTCAGTACCTCCAGGGAACAGGCACCCCAGGGCAGAGGGGACAGGAGACACTGACAGTCACGGGCACAGCACAGCAGCACCGCTCCCACCATGACCCCGCTCTTGCACCCACCACCTTGCAGCCCTCTCTAGCCCTGATCCTGCAAAGCAAAGAGGCTCTATGGCCCCGAGGAGGGACCGAGGAAAGGGACAGTTCCCGCAGCACCATCCCCTCTGCCCAGGAAGCTGTCACACAGTGATGCCGAGCAGGAAAAGCAGACAGGAGCTGCTCCCAGGGGAGCGGGTCCCTCAGTCCCCGGATGGGTGGGATACAGGCTGGGGTGCAGGGGACCCCAGGGCACCCTGACACATTGAGCTGTGCAATCCTGCCAGCTCCAGCACTTCCAGTGCTCTCCCAGCCGCTGTCTCCCTGGAAACTGGAGCCGGTGCCGAGGCGGGAGGCAGGAAGGGGCATCGCTTCCCTTTAGGAAAGGTGGGCGGCCGAGCTGTGCAGCAATTCCTTCCAGCAAGGGGGACAGATGAAAGGCCACGGCTGCTCTGCTGCCCGACTCGAGGTGTGGCGGGCAGGACTCTTCCTGCCCGGGGCTCCCCAAGGCTGTGGAAGGGCATGAGCCATCCCCGCATCTCCCCATTGCTCCACATCTCCATCTGCTTTGGGGTCAGGAATACTCAAGGCCATATGCAGCGGTGACGGGTGCTACAGGGGAAGCAAAGGACTTTGTGGGGAACCGAGAGAGAGCAGGAGGAGGAAGGGGCAGGTAGTGGATGGGGTGGAGGGGAAAAGACGGGAGTAAGGGGAAATTTTGAGGAACCCGAGAGGAGGTGCTCAGACCGTGCTGGAGGAGGACATGGCTGCAGGGAAGCCTGCCAGCACCCAGCAGAACAGAAAGTCAACGATACTAAAGCAAAGACACTGGATATTTTAATTCCCTGTGGCTTCTGCTCCTCCGACGACAGCAACAATGACTGAAACGCAAGCAGAAATTAAACAAGAGGCATCTTGGTCTGATTGTTCAGCCTATAAAAGGCACGAGGAGCACAGCAGAGACATGGCTCAGCAGTGGGCAGAAAGGACTGACACGTGTCCCCCGCCAGCCCCATGTCACACATCCCTGGGAGGTGCTGCCGGCACTGCCTTCCCATCGCCACGCTCTGGTTTCTGCTGTTATTTCTTTCCCTTCGGGGGCACCCCAGGAAGCCTTCGCTCAAGCCAGGCTGCCTCCGCCTGCAGCAACTTCCATCTATTTCAATTAGAGAGCCTTCCCTGAAAAGGGGCCAGAAACCTCAGCTCCTGCGAGGCAGAGCAGGGGGACGCAGACAAATGGCCTCTGCCACGCTTGAGTCTGCTGCTTAGAGCCTCATTTATCATTTACCAACAACACGGGAATGCCCAGCCTCTCCCGCACCAGGCAGTGGACAAGCAGCACCCCATCACCGGCCGGGGTTAATCAGGTTTGGCCCCTGCCAACAACATCTCACAGCCTGGGGAAGGAGCACGCTGCATATCCAAAGGCAAGCAGGAGCCTGGGGACTCACCCAGAGCTGAATTTCCTCTGGGAGCTTGCATCAAGCTCAGTTAGAGCACTAGTGATTTATTAGGAGAGCTACTCCTTGGAGCTGCAGTACAGGCATCTGCTTCACCAGGAAGGGGTCATGAACAACACGGGGAGATTTATGGGGCAAAAGCTGCTGGTTTAGCACAGGGTGTACAGCATGGGGTGACCCTCAGGGCTGGCTGGGGCAGGAGAGCTGCCACCAAGCCTGAAGGGTCCCTGGGTGATGAGCCATGGGTGGCAGTGCTTAAGGACGGGGACACCCCCACCTCCCCACAGCCCAGCCAGCAGCACGATGCAAAGCAGGCTACAAGCCCTGCTGCCAACAAGTCAAGAAACAGAGGAGGCAGGGAGACCACATCTCACCTCTGAACCTACAAACACACCTTTTTTTTTTTTTTTTAATCTTTTTTTTAGGGAAATGGCTTCTCAAGTTTTTGTCTGGAACAGCCAATCAAACCCAAAGAGTTGCATCCAACTGCAAGGGGAAAAAAAAATCCAGGTCTATTAAAAATGATGAAAGACACCTTGACAGTGTCCTTTTAATGTAATTAAAAACCTATTTAAAGGCATGCCAAATGTTTACTAATTAAACGAGCACTTCAGTCTGTAGCCATAATGAAAAAAGTAATTGTGATACTTTTAGCAAATCCCAGGTTTTTAAAGAAATAATTACTTTATAGAAAATCAGTAACTAAATTAAACCATTCTTTACCTGCTGTTATTTTTGCTCTTTTGCTCATTTTGTGCAGCAAGTTGAATCCTGAAATTACCTGGGACAGATTTTTATCTGAATAATTAATATTTCAAAGGAAATAGGCATAGAGAAAGAAGAAAAGTAGGAACAATTAGTGGGTCTCGAAACCTTTATATGTGGCTGGTGCGAAAAGCATGATGTGGTTAGAACAGACCGAAACATGCCCACGTAGCTGTACACCTGGTACACTGATGACAGATCTCCAGCAAACTGTCCCACTGCTGCTCCATCACTACTACAGAGACAAATGAGGACCACCAACGGAGGCAAAGCCTCCGCAGCTTGAGCGCAAAGGGTGGGTCATCCGACTGAGCAAGATTGCCGTGTTGTTCGTGGAGTCAGACGATGCTGATCACCTGAGGATGAGAGAGGTAGTGGAGTCTTCATCCTTGGAGATATCCAAAAGCCAACTGGACATAGTCCTGGGCAACCTGCTGCAGGTGGCCCTGCCTGAGCAGCGGGTTGGACCAGATGACCTCCGGAGCTCCCTTCCAACCTCAGGCAGTCTGGGATTCTGTGATGACCAACCTGAGCAGCAGGAGGGCAGGAAAGATGGTCTTGTAGGAAAGGCAATGCTGCACACCACAGCCCTGCCTGCAAATCTCAGTTCCACACTCAGATGCCACCGAGAAGTCATGTAACATCTTTGTGTCCCACCTGCAAAACAGGGTCCTCAGCTGAGACCATGAATTCCTGTGAGGCAGGACCGTCCCCTTGGTGAGCATGTACAGAGACCTGACGTGCTGCAGCCGCACACCCTGGGGCTGCCCAGACACTGCCAGGCTGCCGATGCTCCCCCCTGAACGGTTCTGAGCTCAAACATAGAGGGAGCAGGAAAAGAAATCAGACAGTCCCACCCATGTCATTAATAAATACCCATCATAAGAGTTTCTCTGTGCCTCCTCCTTCCGCAGACACTCTCAAAAGCAATCCTGGCCAAGAGAGGGCTCTTATTTCTGTACCGGAGCACACAGCACTAAATTGAACATGGCTCCATAAACTACCCAGCGCTTGTTTTTCAGCCAAGGTGCATGCGTGTGCTTCAGCTCGTCAGCTTTACCTGGCTCTTTCTGAGAGGAGGCACAGACTTTGAACACAAGCCCACTAATCTGAGATGATACTAGGCTGCATCTAGAGAGAGGCAAGCGAAGGCACAGTGGTGACCAAGCATCTCTGCAGGCAGGCAGCCGATGGCTGGCTCCCAGTTATCAGGTTGCAGGGGCCATTGATAGCAGATGGAGAGTCTGATTGCACTTGCTGATAATGGATTAGGAGGCTTATCTTTGATCTCGACTTTCTCCTGGTTAGCCGATTTCTTGAGGGGCTCTGCAGGGAGGTGTTACAAGAGATTTATTAACAACATGAACTGCAATGCCAGGAAAAGCTACTTCTGCAAAATGCACTTTCCCTGTCACGCATGCACAGGCTTAAACCCACCCCCCATTTGAACACAATCAGCAGCTTTCCTCCTCGGGGGACTCGAGCAGATCTGCTCCTTCCCTCGTGGTGGACTGGCACAGGTTCACTGATGCAATAGGAAGCTGCTGCAGTCCTCGCCCAGCCATACAACAGCCTCCAAAATGTCGTTATTTGCCAACAACGGCAAACAAAAGCACCTTAAAAGTTAGGCACCCAGGGCAGAAGGAACAGTAAGTAGAGGCAGCTGTGTCCCCATGTCCCCCACACCGTCACAGCCTTTCCCTGGGGTCAAACTCCTCTCAGTTGCTCTTGCAACGGGATGCAGGAGCCCAGCTCTTCCCAGGGCTGGGGAAACAGGCAGCACCTCCAAAGATGTCCAGGTAAGGTGAAGGATTGGTTTTAATGCCCACAGGTTTTCAGGAGCTGGGTCTGACTGGCAGGCCAACCTCTCGGCACAGCTTCTGCAGAGAAGGTGGATGCTTGCCGCTTACCTTGCGCAGCCTCCAAAAATGACCAAGTACTTCCAGCAGCATCACCTGCTCCCAGCTGCCCCTCGAGCTGCAGGGAAGTAGCAGGTGCCCAGTCCCCTCCTGGGTGCAAGGTGGCTTACTTGGGCTGCCTGAATGCAGGCATCACATTTGGAAGCTCTGCCTGCCCCCGGTGTGTCCGACCACAGCCCTGAAGCAGGGCTGTTCCTGCAGGGATCATTCCCAGCCCTGGGAAGAGCTAGCTACTGAAGCTGCATGTTGCTGGCTGGCAAGTCTGAATAATTTGTTTTCAAGTGTTTTTCCTTGAACATGATCCACCAAGCACACCTCATGCTGTCCCAGAAGTGGGCTGTTTTAGCAACGGTCCCATCCTGCAGGTGAGGAAGCCACGACCTGCTCTAAGGCACCCGTCTAAGGCCAGCGAAGGAGCCAGGATTAGAAATTCAGAGCTCAAAGCTCACCTCGCTAGACTGCCTCATCTGTACCACACATGGACACAGCACGAGGTGACACTGTTGAACCTTTGAGACAGCTGTGACCACAGCTACCTACCAAGCAGTAGCTGCAGGGGAAGGAAGGAGCAAGGAAAAAAAAAAAAAAAAGAAGAGAGAAAGTGATGGGGGAAGCAGACAAGAAGCAGGGAAAGTAAAGGAAAGAGAGGAAAGCAGGCAGGTAACCTGTACATTCATCACCCCGAGTTCACCATGGGAGTTTTTGTTTGTTTTCTCTACAGGCACAAGTCTCTACTGCTGCTTTCTGCTGCCAGCGAACAGGGTTGCCCTGTTGGTACTGGTGTTGCCCTCAAGCAGAGCGGTGCAGCCACGCACGACCCGTGCTGGCTGCCAGCCAGACTAGAGCCTGACCTCGGGCTGCACTGTGCATGGCATTTCAGAGAGTATTTGGCTTTGGGGAAAAAAGAGCAGGCAAAAAACAGCCCCCTCCCACCCCCAACTTCAGGATCTCCCAGAGCACCTCCTGGAGCAGCAGCAGGAAGGGGAAGGTAGCGCTGGCCATGCATCTGCTCTGCCTAAGAGCCACGTCCTGAGCTGCCTGCTGCCACCCAGCATGTCCCATCCTGGCCAGCACGGTTTACCCCTACTCCATTCCAAAGCAAACACAACAGGTGAAAATAAAGCAGACACCCCACCTGGAGTGATTCTGAATTTTCTTCGCCAGCAATTCTCATTGGCTGCAATTTCTCCATGCTTTTGCACCTTGCTGCTGATCTGCAAACCCTTGGCTAGCAAGAGCGCAGACCCCCCCCCTTCCACTAAAGTGCACATTCATTTTCCCCAACAAAACCACTCACTGATCCACAGCACAGCTCTGCACAACAGGACATGCCATTTCACATTAACATAATTATTTGTATTGCAACAGCATTCGGAAAGCCTAGGCCCAGGTTGTACAGACACCTCTCCGAAGAATTGGCAATTCAACTAAACAGTCATTTATTTGTCCCTGGTGCTCACGCGATACATCTGTGCCGCACAGCAGCAGCCAGGCCAAGAGAAGGGTTTCTCAGCTGACCCCAACAGCAGCAGCGAGGATTCAGCCAGAACCCAGATTCATACAAAAGGATGCAATAAGTGAGCATGGGGGTACAGGAACAGGAATCTTCCTTAAACAATAAGCGGTCTGCTGCATATTTAATCTTATGCTTCACTACAAGCTAAATAAATTGGCTTTTTCCTGAAACGATGGCCACAGTGCACACCGTCATTGTGCCTGGGAACCTGACAGTGTCTCAAACCCAATATCCAGGGTGAGCTGTTGAGATTAACCAAACCCCAGGTCAGATCGGAGCAGTTGTGCTGCCTTTTAGCAGTCCACTTGCTCTCCGAGAATTAACCCCTTACCTTGTAGCCTCATGTCCCTGGGGAGTGGTGTTGGACTGTCTAGTCCCCAAATGCCATTGCAAAACCAAAGCATGGGTAACCCCCAGGGATGCAGACCAACAAGCCTTATTCTTCCTTTTCTTATCCGTGTTGCACATGGGATATCTGCAACAGATGAGACCCCAGGCAGAGGAGGACCGTGGTAAGTGTGCAGCTCAGATTGCACAGGAGCCATTCCTGTGTCTGCCTTCAGACCCAAGGATGAAAAATGAATTCAACAACCAAGCCACAATTCATCTCAGCTGGCTAAGGTCTGCCTTTACAGCCAGGATCCAAGCACAGACACCACTTAGCCCGGCCAATTTCCTGTGTTGATGCTTCACCCAAGACCCTGGTGGGAGAGACTCATTAATTACAGAGGCTGGAATTGTCTCTCCGCTAGATAAGGGGGAAGCCAAATGCAGGTCAGCAGCTGTATGTGCCCAACAGAGCAATAAACTCTGCCAGCGAGTGCTGCTACAAACCAGCCCTAGCAGGGGACAACGTGAGTGCTGTGTGCTCAGCTAACCCCGGCCGCGGGCTGCCCCAGCTACAGGTCCGGCCTGGTGGATGGAATATCAATGCCTTGGGGAGGAGAGATGCTACCACATCCAGAACTTTATTGCCGGCTGTAGCCAGCTGGAAAAGGCTCCACTCCCCTCAGGCTCTTTGCACCTGCTTGTTTTCACCCACTCATCTGCAGGTGCTTTGCAAAGGAGGTCAGGGGCTCTGCAGAGGCACCGTGCCCCACGGTCAGCAGCAGCCACAGGAACAGGACTGATTCCCGCTGCGTAGTTGTGACACATCCCCACCCCAAAGCAGGGCAGGTAGGTGGGACCTCGCCTCCTGCACCGGAGGCCCAGCTCAGACCCTGCAGCTTCATTGCCCCGAGCTTGGCTGCCCATGCAGTCACACTGAGAGGGTGAAGGTGCCATCAAGATCACACACGAATCCCCTAGCCCAGCCAGGCTTCTGATGAATCACATTAAATGCAAAAATATCACAAAGTGCCTCCCATTCCCCACAATATCCTCAGAGGATAATACGCAGATGCTCTTAATCACCTTCCTGAACCAACAGGACGAAGCTGCCACCCCACAAAGAGCAGGGGAAGTTTCCAGGATCAACCTCATCCTCAAATGCAATCCAGACCAGCATCCTGTCCACCAGTCCCTTACCAGCTGGCCACGAATTCCCCACCAAGACCACAACATCTCCCTATCCCTTCCTGTGTCCCTCTTGCCCTCCTGCCTCTCCAAACCTCTCTCCTCCACAGCTCAGAGGATTTGCTCCAAAATCCAGTCCTTCCCAGTAGGGAGGTCAGCCCCACACCTCTCCCAGTTCCTCCTTTGGTTTCCCACCTGAGCTGACCCTGAACACAGGACCTGCAGCCTCCACAGCCATTCAAGCAGGGACAGCAGCTCCTGCTGACTCTTAGCTGGAACAAGGAGTTACCTTTACACCTGGGTGCTGATGCAAGTAAAAGTGCCAGTTTGCTCACCAGAGGGGGCCCAGCTCCTCTCCCATCCCATCAGTGATTCCTGGTTTATGCCCTGTGACCACAGGAGAACAGGGCTGCTCACATTTATCGCCTCAAAGCAAACAACATCACTTCATTCCTTTCCTTTTGCTCTGTACCAAATATGCTACGGAGGCCTCAATTATAAAATAAAAAACACATCTTCCATCTCTGCTGTACAGCACCGCACACCTTCTTATTAACGGAGAGCAATTATAATCATTAACACAGAGGTGAATGCAGAAGCACCATCAGAAGAGCTCATATTTGAGAGCAGCTGTATCCCACATCCTGAACCACAAAGCATCACATTCTGGCTGCTTCAGAAGGATGCAAGAAACCCTTTGCAAACACACAGGACAACCTGCCCTCACTCAAGCCTGTTCCTAGTTTCTAGTACTTAGAAATTGGCTTAAATCCCCCAGCACAAGGTCTAAGAGCCCTTCTGCTGTTTCTGTGGTCATTAATTATGACAACTGGGTCTATCAGGGTTTCTACATGTTGGAAGTGCTGCAGGTACAACAGCTAATTAGCATTACGCACACCCTATCACCTCTCGGTGCCTACAACCTCCCATCCAAGCCACAGCTCTGCAGAAAAAGTTGCTACAGAGAAGGAAGGAGGAGAAAGGAATAAAAAATTATCTTGGCTCCCAGCCCAAGCCTTTCTCTTTTTAAGATGCGCTTCAAGAATCTGCTGGCTGGTAACCTCCTCAAGTTACAAGGGAGGCTGCTTGTCAAGAGCTGACCTGAGCTGGATTTAATTGAAAGCCAGTTGCCGGCGGTGGGAGTGAGAGATCCAAAAGGGCACCTTGGGGAGGCTCGGCACAGAGCAGCCGGGGCAGCCGGGAGCCGCGCGAGCAGAGAGCACCCTCTGCAGCTACGCCAAGGAGAGCCGGACCCTGGCTTTGGAGAGTCTGGGTTCTTTGGGTCTGGGCTGGAGAGCCCTGGGCTGCTTCCCTCGGCTCCTGCCTGTTAAATCAGATCCAGCCTGTTTGCTTCGCACTCAGCATGCACCGAGCCTTCTGCAGGGTACATCAGAGGGTAACGCACCGCTTGCATACAGACCCGGCACGGAGAGCGCCTGTGTCAGGGCGGCAAGACCCAAAGGTCTGTCTCACAGCGCCTGGACGCAGAAGCCCATTTCAAGGTGTTTCTCCACAGAGGTTTTCCCACAGCACTGCCAAACGCAGAGCAGATAGAGTGCATTTCTCTCTGCTCCCCTGAACCGCACAGCTTCCTCCGCTCAGGCCGAATGCCCACCCTTTTCTTCAGCAGTTGGACCAGCAAAACTAGGATGAGCGCCTGCCGGGGCCAGCCAGTGTCTCCCCCAGGCTCTGCTGCTGCAGGTCCTCCAATAGCTTCACAAACCATCGAGTCCCTCAAGCACGCGCAACCTGCCTCTGTTTATCATCCCATAAAGATGCAACTCTTCCCACATCCCAATCCTCAGACAGGAAGGCTTGTGTTAAGTTTTTGGACAGTATTTTACATCCTGGGGTGGGGGGGAATAGCTGTTTACAGCCACGAGCATCTCCCAGGACAGCAGTGCTGTCTGGGGATTTGCAAACTGGATTAGCTGGGAGCAACTAACTGCTAATCCCAGCTCCACTGCTGAGGCTGCCTGTTGCCTTGGGCATACCACTTCACTTTCCATTTCAAAATTCTCCCGTTTTGCAATATTTATCTCTTGCATGAAGGTTTTTTGGGGGAGGAATTTATTAGCAGAGGAAAAACAAATCAAGTATTTCACAGCAGTACTTTGCAGTAGAAAATATTGAGCAGTCTCCACATCTAAGTATTATCAATATCCTAAGCCTTTAATTCCACCAGAAACAAAACAAGATCATTTGAGAGTTTCAGTCTGTGACCCAGGAACTTTATCATTCTTGCTAAATATAGCCTCTCATGAAAACATTGACCATCAAACTGTGCTTTCAGCTGCTCGGTACTTACCAGGGTATTCCCATTCTTTTCTCTGCAGCCTAAGCCCCCGCCACCTTAAGACTTCACCATCTGAAAAGAAGTTTAATTTTCAATGGTGCAACGTGGCCCTTCATTCCTCTCAAAATAAAGTGACACCCCCCCACACACAGAATAAAACCAAACCACACCACCACATGCTGCAAGCTGGAAAGCCAGGGCAGACAGACACGGAGAGCTCGCTCTGTGCTCTGCACAAGGCTAGCCCACAGGTTCATCTTCACAGACAATCAGAACCTGAGCTTTGCTGATCCCTCATTATCACTATTTATCAACACATCATTTCATAACTCCTAGTTGCCTAAACATGAAAAATAATCCCCTTGTTTTCCTTCTACGTATTTAAGTACTCACCTCTGCACCTCACCTGGCTTGTTACCAACCTCACCCGGCCCTGGGTAGCTTCAGCCTTTGGCTCCCTCACAGACCAAAATCTTTTGCTTTGATCCTGCAGTGAATCCAGACCCACAGTGGGGGTGAGCTGGTGTTGGAAAGCAGAAGGAGATTTCCCCCCCCCCCCCCCCCCNCCTGGGAACCCTTTCCCCAGCCCAGTCATGAATGCCAAGCAATACTTCACTTGCCTGGTGAAAAAAAAAAATGCTCATGGTGGGTAAAAACCAAGGTCTGATTGTCCATAGCCTTGTGACAGCCCCAGGAATGCATCCATCAGCCCAGAGCTCCATCCATAGCAGACCCACCGGGTTCCCCAAGCACACACGGTTATCAAGGCAGGTTGAACTGCTCAACAGCCGGGAGCAGCAGCAGGACGGCTCTGCAAGGCAAGCCAAGAGAGTGCCATCACCAGCAAGGGCACAGGCCCTCAGTACCCAGACTGGGTCCAGTGCTGGTAGCCACAGCCAGCAGTCACTAGACATGGCAGGGCCGAGGCTACGTCAGTCACATCAGTAAGACCTGGTCAGGATCAACACAGTAAGAGGCCAGGCATGGACATGCACCTACTTTGTAGCTTAAACAAGGACCAACGGCAAGGAACTGAGCTCAAACACTGCTCCAGAAGGGAGCAGGGGTTTAGAGCAAGGTGGCCAGGCAGGCTGTGGAGCTAGGGAAATGGCCATGTGCAAACGTCCTCGTAGCTAGCCCGCAGGGGCGAAAAGTCCCTGTGAACATCTCAGGGCTGTCTACAGTCAGCCTCAGTGGCCCTTCTCCACTGGAGTCTGACAGGCACTTTCCTTAACTAATAGCATTACACGACACACCTGATCTCCCTCAGTACAAAGGTATCTTATCCAGGAAGCATGTCTTGAACACGAAGCTTCCAGTGTTGCAGCACTTCAAGTCATCCTCCCTTCCCAACCCCTGGGACTGGTGGTTTATTTGTTCGCTGCAGAACATCATAAATATTTTTACCAGCTAGCAAACTTTTAAATCCAATTGCTTTCTGCATGAAATGAAACCCAGTGTGCATAATGCCCTTTCCTTCCCCTATAGTCATTTTTTATGTGTATATCAAGTCACAGCAGTGCTAGCATGAAAGCACGAAGCGTAGGCAAGCGCCATTCCACGCTGATCCCGATGAACACCCGCAGGGGCACCGAGCACTGTCCTCTATCGCTGACTGTGAAAGGGCAGCACTTCGTGTCTTACCAACACGACTGAGAATTTGCAGCATTAAGCTCTTAAGTATAATTATTCATAAACATCATTGAGATCTGCCCATGATTGCTGCTCTATTTCACACTGCAATGAGGTGAGGATGGCATATGAATGTGAACGCTGGAACACTCATTTTTCAGACTGTCTCGATGCTATATTTTCCCCAAAACTTCCAATTACAGCACAAGTGCTCGCTGTACTGGTGGGTTTAGCACTGCCTAGCGTCTACCCGCTGTGTGCCCTAACACACCAAGGGAGAGCATCAGCCTCATGCCCACGCCATTAGCCTGCTGCCTCTGAAGGCAGAGGAGGAATCCCAGCCCTGCGGAGAGGAAAAGCAGCTACTTTCATCGTGCTGCCAGGCTGGGTCACCTACGCACAGAGAGAACACCTAAATGGAAGCGCCAGCTGATGAATGTGTGGGTGTTACCCTGTGTCAAGCTGAGCATAGGAATACAAGACAGCGGTCATTTATATCCTATATAGATATTTTATAGGAATACGTATAACGGGAAGAAAGGTAGTTTAGAAATTTAGTCTGCAAATTTTAGATGAGCATTGGGAGAAATTTCAGCAAGGGAAAAGGCTGAGCACTCACTGCTATCCTCCACCTGCGTTTTCCTCCATCAGTCGTGCTGCTTGGATGGGACAGAGGCACACTGGCAGCTTGTGATTCTTCCCACTGCCCCCTGCTTTCAGCACCAAACACTCAGTCCCGTGGCAAAGGAGCACAGCACGCAGCCCCAAGCATCCTCTGCTGTTTTATTGCTACAGAGGAAATACTTTACTTCCTTAGCACAATCACTCAGCACTGGAGCTGCTAAACAAATGCTCTGTACCACAGTTACACTTTTGCGAGCCCGAAACAAATAATGATGTATGGTGGTGAGGCTCTTTTAAACAGGTTATTATCTGTGTAATTGTTTTTTTACAAAGATTAATAATCAAACTCTGCAGGTCAGGCATTACCTCAAGATGAGTGGCTCTGACAATAAGCAGTCACCACTGCATTTAGTAAGGATGCTTAATTGAAGCTAATTTCACTAAGTGACCTTAACAAATAGCAATTTCCCTTTAATATGACAGAATGAATTTTTTTTCTCACTTAAGGCACAAACCCTCTATTTCCCCCCCCACCCCATGATCTAACTTTGAAGCGCAAACTCCTAAATGTCCTTTTATCCAAAGATTCAAAGGGCTGTGCGCAGCGAAAGCTAACCTGCGAGGTTCTTTTCTATTTGTTCACATAAAGGATTTTAGTCAGCTATTGAATACAGATTCTTTCTCTCAGAAATAAGAATACCAAGGCCATCCAAAGATCACACTAGCAGAACCACAGTGGATTTTGATGAATCTGCAAATTACTTAATCTAGAGGGAAAAATGCAGCAGGCAGAATTTGTCTGTACTGGCCTCCTTGCATGAGGCACTTGTTACCTTCCCTTGGCATCTTCATCTCTGCAATCACATTCCTTCACATACAATCCAGCCACATGATAGCCAGCAAAGCTGTTCCCTGCTGCTCCCTCCGTGCCCTTTAATCGCAGTATGAAGCCAGGACTGAATCACGCCTTTTAGCCACACAGTTTCTGACTGGACAATAGCCCTCCACATCTACATTTAATTTTAGATAAACGGGACCAAAATACTCCACAATTCGATCAATTTTGTGGAGTCTTTCAGACATAGAACACTTGAGTTAGGAGAAAAATATCCAAAGTTGTGGGAAGGGATACCGGAAGAACCCACAAAAACAAACAAAACCCCACATTAGACACATTCTCCTCCCAACAACGGGGTCAGTTTTCTTAAGATGGGCTCTCAAACAGGACAGGGAAAGAAAATGGGCTAGGACTGAAGCAGCCACCCTGATTTCCCCAAGACATTTCACTGTCTACGCCATGGCTAGACAAAGGGCTATTTAGCACCAAACAAAACATTTTCATTTTCCTAAGCAGGCCCTTACAGGTGGCACAAAGCACTTCCAAGATCCATCAAGTTAAGACCATCTCCCTTTTCCAAAGCCCCTGGCATGACTGTTTAAAACAGTGACAAGAGCAATTCTGACAACTTAACAAGCATATTAACAAAAACATTGTCTGTGATTCACTTTTATTTGCATGGTTGGGACCATGAAAAGAAATATAGTAAAGAGTCGTGTACACCCATTTCAAATCAGCATTTTCATGAGGATAATCACTGTGTGAGCCTCTTCACAATTCCCACCAATTCTAACCCAAAGACACCTTTTATTAAGGTTAAAAAAAGTTTAAATCATTTAAATTAGACTTCTGCACAGTGACAAAATGTAAACAAAAGAGAAAGGATAGCTTGGAGGAAGACATGTCAACAGCTGAAATAACTAAGACAGCAAAGTATGAAACAAACAGAAATCAAGTCAATGCCAGCAGCAGCAGCTAAATGCCCAAACTCAACTGAACAAAGCACCCCCTCCACGTGCCCGCTGAGAATTATTCTCAGTTCCCGATTTGCTCTCTATTGCACTTTAAGGATTTTTTTTTTCCCCACCCTCTCATTAGTGCTTCTCTGTGGTACTAACACAATCTCTGAAGTGAAACTTATCAAAGCATCATTCTGAGTTTATCCACCAAAACTACAACAGAGTCTCAACCTTGATTCTGAACCAGTGTGATCATATCAGAATGGCAAGTATCTTGTTAAGCAGCTAACTTCTCAACTTCATCTCCATCTTTAAATTCTCCCATTTTTTAATATTTCTGCCAGCATGTTAGAAGACCTACCAGGGAACAAGAGGAACATGGCATTAACTACTGCTGCCAGTGGGGCTACAAGACTTCCAAGGAAAATAGTGGTGTGGATAAAGTCTTTGAAAACACATTTCGCTGGAAAAATTAATCGTCATGATTGTAAGATCCCATCTTAACTAACATACTTGCACAATTAGAGTCAAAATTGAGTATTGTGTCTACCAGCATGATGTTGAACATAGTGGTTCCTATTTATACCGACAGCAAACAATTAATCATTGCCCTAGAAAACAATCTTTGAGGTTCCCTTCATACACGCCTACTCTTCAAACAGAGGCAAGCTGCTAGGCAACCTCTGTAGCATTAATTACTGGCACTTAGTCAGGTTGGTGTCCAGGGAAGCACATTCCCCAACTGAAGTAAACTTGTGGAGTTCAAAGAAAGTCAAATGGAGCTTTCCCAGTCTGGTTAACTGACACACAGTCCTGAATTTATGGTTTTCTACACTTAAATTATTTTTCTGTAAAGTTATACCAGCAGACTCCAGCAGGAGGTTCTCTTTCCAGTATAGTTTAAAATGGTCACAAAAATTGACAGAACCGTGCCAGAAGACTTCTTGGTTTTAATAACTGTACCACAGGAGGGTTTCTGCTAAGATATGGACCTTGGTAAAGTTTATGTGTTTGGGGTGTCGTTTGTTTGTTTGTTTTGGTTTTTTACTTTTTAAAATATCCCTTATGAGTTTAGCTGTATCTGCATAAATTTATAGATTAGAATTATTTATAAAGAACATTTTATAAATGGTTCTCTTCCTTATCTCAACTTGCTAACATAGATTGTACCTAATGAAATTAACACAACAGTAACAGCACATCACTTAATTATGAATGAGATCTACAGCTGTAGAAATTTTCTTTCCATACATTCATATATCAAAACGAAAATCAACTGGCAAGAAAAAAATATAGATATGCTTATATGATATGCATTAAAGACTAATTTGTGGCAGCTTCTTTGGCACTCAAATGTCAAGAATATCAGTTTTCATTTCCTCTTTAACATTTGTTTGAAAAACTTGGGGATGTGACATGTCAAGATATTAAACCTTAGTAACAACCTAAAAGAATGAGAAGAGGGGAAAAAAAACCAAATGAAAGACAGACTTCTTTTCAATAAACCCGAGCAACTTAATGTGTAATTTCGCTTATAAAGATAAAATCCCTAATATAAAACAAACCCACAATACCACAAATACAGCAAAAGCCTTTTTTCAAATCCCACTTAATTTAACATTAAGCTCCCAATTCAGATTAACATGAAATTGTTCAAAGGCCAAGGAGGCAAAATGAATGGGGTGCAGTCTCAGGGCTGGTAAATGCTGATAAAAAGATTAAGAGGTGGAATCATAAATGGATGTCAGCATTACTATTCTTTATATTGCTATTCCAAAAATTTTGACCGAACTAACAATTGTGTATAGCTGGGTGGATTTTTCACCTCCTGACAATCAAAGAAATATGAATAAGTGAAAAGCAATCATATGTCATCAGCTTGAATAACTGAGAACTGTCTCTTCAGATCAAATGTCAAAAGCAATACTTACATAGCTAATAGTAAAAAAAAAAAAATTGGCTATCCATTGTGCAGTTTTGAGAATTTCATGATTTCTTGTAAAACTTGTCACGGACCAATAATACTTCACTTTAACGACCCAATAAATAGTTCTGAACAGCCTTCTAACATTATCTGATATTGAGTCAGACCAAGCAGAACAGAGAAAAAAAAGAAAAAAAGAATAAAGCATCAGATTCACAGAAGTACTGAAAATCCACAAGCCCTAGGTCATTAGTATCCCTGAAATGTCTCAAAATGCTTTTTGAAACTACATAAACTTAGCAATTTTCTTTAATTTCTAATAAAATACTTGATATAATTCTTACATGGCAGATGAACACCACAGAAGTTCATCATTAAAAGGTATCAATTTAAAAAGCAACCTCATGAGAGCCGTAAACTAGCTACAATTAAATGGCATTGTTTTAAAAGCATTTATAAGTTACTCATCACCACAAAACCCAAGAATAATTTTTTATCCCCATGTACTGCAAGACAAAATTGTTCCTTGTGAACTTTCAAGTCTTTCTTCTCTTGTTGACATACAGGGGAAAACAGGTCCCAGGAAGAGCTCGGAGTCAAAAGTCAGTAAATCCCTATCTTAAAAAAAGCTCTTTATCCCTTTTGGTAGTTTATAGAATCATTATTATTAAGGTGGGAAAAGACCTCTAAGATCATCAAGTCCAACCATCAACAAGTTGAGAGAAAACATAAATGTGTAGCAACAAGAGAATTCTAATCACTGGCAGCATCCTATCTTGTATATCTTTTACTGTGCTCAGTATGTAAAAATAGTATGCTTCATGTTACAGGATAAGAGGAGTGGATAGGAGAGAGGCATTAGGGCGTTGCTAGTCACACTGATCATATATTGATTGAACACCAAATGCCTTTTCAGTTTGTCTGACAAATTGGAATGGCTTCAGCAACCCCTCGCTCAAATGTGCGTTCTGTCTCATTTTCTTTTACATCATTCATTAACTCTCCTGGGAAGAGAGAGGCTTTCTTTCCTGGCTGTCCTCACAGACTTCTTTGCTTGCCAAATGTTCAGGTGCCCTCTCATCCTCCCATTAACAGCTTACTGATCTCACAGCAAAAACCTGAAGTGAATTTAAAAATCCTTTTCTATATGCCTGTAAAATAATCCCTCTCTGCTGTTTTAACTGTGCATGAAGAGGGCTGTGCTTCATGGGAGTTGTGTGTTACGTGCCCTGTCAGAGCAAGAGCGACAGCAAGTGTCACAGGAGATACCATACTTCCTCACCAAGTTTAACCTTGGGTACACCTACGCAAGTTATGACATGCAGGAGCTACTGACACATACCGAGTCGACTTTTTTTTACTTGTCTTTAAAGATAAGACATTAACATTCTGACTGTGCGTAAAAAAGGTTGGCGAATGGTACTTTTCTAAAAATAGCTACATGGAGTGTCTAAAAACACCTTCTCGGTGTTCCATGCCTGCTCTCGGTTGCATCTTGTTTGCCCGCTAGACAGAAATGTAACTGCAAGTACTACAGAGTCATGTAAACAGATAAAAATAAAGGTGAGTTGCATTCACTGCCTGTATTATATCACCTGTAACAGTTTTCAATTAAAACTTAGTTACTACACTAGTATCCTTGTTTTCCACACTTGGCAGAATAAGATTACAGTACAGTCTTCCCAAAATATACTGAATGAAACAACTTACGTCAAGCATTTCAGGTATTTTTAGACTATGCGGTAGAATAAACACTGCAAGATGATTCTTACAGTTCACATTTAAGTCTATTTGTACTTTAAAAAGTTATATCTTAGACAATGCTCCCATCACAGATTATGATGAAAATTTCGTTGAACTCAAAAGAACTATTTGGGAATCTGGGAGGGAAGCCATGTCTTATGGTCCTTCATATAGCATTACCCTGAGAAAGTTTCACCAGTTATGCCAACACAGTTCAATTCTGAGATGCTGAACCAAGAGACTGTTTTCAGTTATCAATACTTCACAGATCTCAGGATCACATCCTGGAGATTGCCTAAGGGTAATTTCTTCAAATTCTTGTAAAATCTTTCGTGTCACTCTACAACCTGATCCACTTTCTTAAAAACCAAAAAAAACCCCAACAACAAAAAAACCCGCCCAAAACCAAAACAAAAATTCATCTGATAAAATTTAAGTACATGAAATACATTAATAAACAAATGGTTGGGAAACAAGGAACTGGGGGATACAGAATAAGGGGGCAATGTTTCCCACAGAAATACTTCTACATACCTAATTGTTGAAAAAGTCAATGAGATAATTGATTTCTCAGTTGTGCAGACACACTCTGTGACATAACGTATCTTATAAAAATATCACTCATTCAATACAAGGATTCAAGTGTCTGCAGAACTAGTATATAGGGAAAATAATTTAAGGGGAAAACACGAAACTGTAATTCTGTAGTGCATGGTAGAGTGAAGTTAGGCAATTACATTCTGAAATGTACGTCTCGGAACAGAATTGTTCAATACATAGACCTCTACATTTCCTTCCATTTCTAATACCGGATTTTTAAGAACATGCATACCACGCTCAGTTGATTAAAGCAAGAAAAAAGCCTTTTGAATTTGGCATTTTTTTTCCTCCCATGTTTCATGTTCAGTTAGATGGATGGTGATTTAGTAGTAGCTTCCTCTGTCTTAACCTCTGCAGCCACTTGATCTTTTCACCTTCTTGCATCACTTCACAATCAATGTGCCTGTGCTTTTCCTTATGTTGGACTAGGCACGGTATCTAGATCAAATGCTGCTGTAGTCCGAGCCACGGGCAACAAGAGCTGCTGCTGCTTCCCACTCCACTGTAAAGAAGCTAATTGTTCCAAAGAAGCCCACAACCACCATGATCAGGAGTTGCCACTGCAGAAGGAAGTAGTTGCTGTAGAAATATGCAACCGCAGCACAGATGGACTGAGAGAAAAAAACACAATGTAAAAAGATTATCATTGGAGATATCCAGGCTATTATTACTATACAAAGATTATCAAACTGAGATACACAGTTTAATACGCAACTCTCAGTAATATCCTCCTGTAGAAGATATATAATCTTAGAACTTCATTATACCTCAACATATGTCTTAATATGATATACAACAGATGTAGTTTTTACTTGTTATTTAAATAGCATTCACTGCAGAAAGTGAACACAAAACTCAAAAGTGTTTGTAGCATCGCAAGTGCAGTTCTCTGGTATTTGAAAACAGTTTGTCTAGAAATGACACTGCCAAGGCTTTCAGATAAAATCCAGAAAACTATTTCCAGTTTTACGGCATCACANTTAAACTAGACATACCCTGACCTCTGCTCCCAGCACTAGCTTGCTATTGGCATGACAATGCATGAACAGTTTCAATACTTTGCACCACTGTTTTTCTACGGAGACCTCTGATCAACACAGATCTTGACCTGGAAAGTTCAGTACCAAACAAGATTAATGCCTGCGAATGAAGTGATCTATGCAAAATACAACAGTGGTATTCATATTGTATGAAGACTTTTCATCAAGTCTCTGGCTACCATAGATTAACTTTATTTTGGCATTCTGACAATTTAAGGACAGATAAATATTACTTAATTCTTCGTCTGCATACCCNAAGGACAGATAAATATTACTTAATTCTTCGTCTGCATACCCACCTGATAACTCCCAATGATATGGTACAACATCCACAAACTCTTCAACTACTTCAATTGCTACACAACTTGTTTCCTTTTAACTGACACCCCTCTGTCAAAGACTTTTTTGAGTAAATCAATTCAGTAAATGATTATTTAATTAAAGTCCAAGTCTGTCTAACTGTACTAGCCTTTTGACTTTAAGCTACAATTCCCAACACTTCTAACTTCCCTCAAAACTTGTAAGTAATAGCAGTTCAATTATATAAATCGCAGCAAGCTATACAATCAAGCTACTGCTGCCTAAAAACTTTTTTCTCTCTTGTGAAAGATAAAAAACCAAGCTGAAATCCTTTGCAGAAACACAATAATTTTTCTCAGCTCATTAAAAAAACCCAGCCCAGTATTTCAATAACATTCCAACAGTCATACTTTCAAAAGGCTGTGTCATGTAATACCTGAACAAACTTAAAAATGGCAAATGCAGGAGCACTGTCTTCTGAATACAGGAATCCTAAAATACTGAGGAGCTGGGTGTTAAAGCAGCTGTCCCCCAGGCCCAACAGAAAGCTGCAGAATATGGCCACCTCTTTGCTGAAGGAGAAAGTGAATAAAATTTAAAAGCCATTCATTCAAACAGCTTACACATCTATAAACTATTTTTGGCAGACATTTGGAAAGTGAGAAGGGAAGAAAGTTATCAAACTTTGAATTTCACTGAAAAAGAACTGGAAATGCTTGGCTTGGCAAAAAGAATCATTTAGTCAGGTTTTAATTTCTTGAATGCTAAGACTTCCGTTACTGTTACCTGCAGTCAATTCTGCACCAAACTAGAACGGCTAG
>WAAD01024273.1:0-21102 GCA_013389945.1 Fregata magnificens
ATAAAATTCACAGTAACGTGATAGGAAAGGACTTAATAACAGTAACTGCTATTACAAAATCAATACTTTCCTAGCTAATAGTCATAAAGGCTTATATGGACAATTCCATTCTGACAACCTGCATTTCAAAGCAGAATAACATGAAATTGCTAAAATTTGAAATCAACGTTAAAAGATATTGAATTCCTTTTGGTATAGAAACATAGACATATATCAAAGCAGAGAAGAAATAAATTTCCTCTGTCTGTTTCAAATAAACACCTTCTAATCAGTAGAAATGAAAAAGCGTGTGGCTGTGAAAACTGACATAAAATTAAAGAAATAAAAATAAAATCAAAGAAAGCCAAGAAAATACCTACAGGCTATTCATAACAGGGATTTCTACCAGCAATTTTCTGGAATGTCAATGTGTGTGTATATATATATAATTATATAAGCTATATTATAAATTCCCTGCTAAAGAAGAGAAAGTCATTGAGTCCTTACTGGAAATTGAAAATAATTAATAACAGTAAGAGGCACAATTTAGGAATTGCTGGACTCTTCTCCCAAGAAACTAGCAATAGGACAAGAGGGAATGGCCTCAAGTTGTGCCAGGGGAGGTTTAGATTGGACATCAGGAAGAATTTCTTTACCGAAAGAGTGGTTAGGCGTTGGAAGAGGCTGCCCAGAGAGGTGGTGGAGTCGTCATCCCTGGAGGCGTTCAAAAAACGTGTAGACGTGGCAGTCCAGGGCCTAGTTTAGGATTCATGGTGGTGTTAGTTGATGGTTGGACTTGATGATCTTAGAGGTCTTTTCCAACCTTAATGATTCTATGATTCTATGATTCTATGATTAAATATGTCTCATGTCACACATCAAAGAAAATTAGATCAAGTACAATGGGAGGTTCCACTGAGAAAAGAGCTGACTCTACAGATAATTATGTGTAGGAAACAAAAGAAAAGAAAAAAGGGAAAGAAAACTCTAACACCATTGATTAACAGAATTTGCCCCTACCTCAAATTGTTCTTCTTCTTTCATGGACCTTTGAAAGCTTAGGAAGAAAACTTTTTCCAATCCATTGTGATCATAGTTCTCCCCCCTTGATTCATACAATTTCTTGTAAATTTTCTGTATCTTTAGGCCAAGCAGATTAAGACTTGCCATGTGGTAAACATGTTAGCTACTGAATTGAACTGCACCCTGACAACATATCAGTCTGCCACTCCTTCAGACAGATATTGTAGGTCCTTTGCCTGAATCTGATTCCTAATTAGGAAGACTACTTGCAGCTACCCTGCTTAGGGAAAGTCAGCAGCCACAGTTTATCGAAGGGAAAGACAAGCCATGACAATATGATATGGGATTTGAGGTTTTGAAGACCTTCTACTAGAAGACATCTAGTAAAAGAATAGGTATATAGACATGTCCAAATCCGTCTTCTTTACCATTTGTTTTGCAAATCTATAACATGGTCAGCAGCGCAATGAAGGGATTTTCTGCTGCAGAAGACCTAGCCTTGCATAGTGTGTTCATGTATCTGCTTGGTTCATGAAGGTCATTCAGTATACACAACAAGCTCATACTGACATTATAAAGCTGTGGTGAAGGTTGCTATAATGCGTACAAACATGTTTATTTTGCAGAATTTGTTGGAATTTTTTTCTTTTACTGTACATGTGACAAACTTAGAAGTGACTATCATCTCTTATGAGATATTAGGGCACCTTATAGGGCATCATGACCATGCCCTAGCATAGGAAAAAGTGTACCTAGCAGCACTGTATGTCTACCAATATATATTGCTTTACCTGAGAGATGCATAAGATGGAAATGACAGTGAGGAAGGAGTAGGAAAGAGTAGATCAAAAGCCACCAAATTCCACGCTCACCAGAAAAGGCTTGCTAAACTGATTTTGGTGATACAGCCAACCTGTTATTTTAGGTGAAAGGCCCTAATGAAGATTGCCCAGTACTTCTGTACTTACTGTCCTCTGTACTGTTGGACAAACAGATTTGAGTTGCTTGGAGATAGTTGTTATGGTAAGGATGAGGCAGCTACTCATCTGGCTGCACTCAGTCTTCCACAGTAAAATCTCACATCTCTTTTCTCTGTGTGAAGGGTCATTTTTCTCCTGTGAGCACTATGGTGCTGTAACAGCAAAGTGTGCAATGCAGATGTGAGGGACAGACATATGTCTTTTCTGAGGCATGATGTTTCTGAGGAGTCTGCCATAGATGTTATGGTAGGGCTTTGAAACACAGTGACGGGCTGGTTCCCAGCTCTGTAGGATTCAGTTAGATAGACCTGGGGAACATGGACAGGATTTTCAAGGATGTAAGATCATCAATTCACCCAGACTCCCTGCTCACACACGTTGGCAGTGCTGCAGGGAATGTCAGCCAGATCATTCTCATGGCACTCCTGAAGGACCCTCAGGGCTAAGCCAGTAGAGGCAATAGGGAAATTTGACTTCAAGGAATCTACTGTGGGTTTGCATTTCACAATAATACAGGAACTTGCCTTAACCTGCTGTATACATTGTAGCTGCCAGGTCTGGAAGGAGGATTAAAAGAGAAGCTGAGGCAACAGTTAAATGAAAAGAAGAAGTTTTTTCAGGATGCCCACAGTATAACATCCTAGCTTGGGCCAGAATTGTTACCTACTATAACTTTTCTAAGCGAGGGACATCTGAAATACCTGTCTAAATTATTACTAGTTGCTTTGTCTGTGAAAATACCTTTATTAAGGGGAATGTCATATAAGGGAAATGGAAAGAAGCTGCAATTCAGTAGTAACTGTTGCTGTTTGCAAAGCTGTCATCTAACTAAGCATAACTCCTATTAGTCCTGCACGGCTTCAGGAAAAGGGTTGTTGTCATGTTGTTTCACGGAGGTCCCTTCCTGACACACTTTCTTTGTGCCAAAGACAGGTATAAGAGCATGTTACAATGCTGCTGTTTGTTTCTACAGTTTTCCCCTTAGTTTGCCATGCAAACTGAGATACAATAGGAGGAATTAGTATACCTACGTTTCAGACCTCACATACGTTGGCGCAGGGTGGCCCAGTAGAGGCTGGTAAGAGTAGCATAAACAATGTTTTACAATCTGCCTTTTGCTTGACTTGAAATGTCAAAAACGTTTATTTAGAGGCAGGAAGCAACCTCATCCTATGGAAACAAAAATGACGTTCAGGCAAGCAGCATTTTACCATTCAATTATTCTACATAGCTGTAGCAAGGAACTTAACAAACATCAATATGCTATTAAATTTTTTTGCTCAAATGGAGAAACAAGAGCTGGGAGAGAAAATATTGGGGGGAAATAGCATTTTTGGAAAATGAAAAGGAGGAAAGAAAAGGAAAGAAAAATGTGGATGAAGGAGGAGAGGCAAAAAATCTGAAAAATCCATATGACGGTGTTACAAACCATGCAGTAAATGTATCTATAGTAAAGCTGTAAATAACCAAAGGGTTAAAACTTGCAGCTTGTGCCCATACCCATATTTTTGGGAAGAGCAAGCTGCCTAGGCCCCAACTAAGGCATGCTGATACCTTGAACAAAAGCTAGAAGATAAGAAAGTCTTAGCAATGAACGCCTCATTAACCTTCTAAAAGAATACAATTCAGTAGAACTTCAAGGACTAACAGTAGGAACATCCTGCTACAGAGAAGGCTGTGAAGAAAAGGGAAGGCCACAAATCAGTCAGCAGCGATAAGAGGGAATTTCTTGGCCCAGAAGACGCTGAAGCACAGAAAGTAGGGGAAAGGTAATTCTGGCAGGGGGAGATCGCGACCACCGACTCAATTGAGGGACAAAAAGAACTACCCCCCACTCTTCATAAGCATGCACAGTTAATTAAAATCACACTGTGACTTTAAAACCGAAGCGAGAGAAATACAGGCCAATGGAAGAAGAGGATGCTTAGTTAGACTAATGATTATGTATTAGATAGGTGTGGTGTGTTAACTTTCCTGTATAAATGTCAAAATGAACTGCAGTAGGTATGCATGTTAGGTGGAATGATCCCCCGTGCATCTGGCGCCGTAATAAACATACCTGCTTTATAACTCTTTTGAGTTGTGAAGTTTGTTCCCGCACGTCAAAGCTTTTACATTGCCACGACTCCTTTGTTCATTGATCTATGCCCACAAGTCTTCTGATATTTCAGATCTTTAGAAGCTTCAGCTAGCCACAAATGCCCTCTTCAAAACATGTACTTTCAGAAACAATGTATTCAATTATAGACCTAGAGAAAGTATGAAGAGAAATGAAGAATGAAGTGAAGCAATAATTCTTTTCATTCTCATATATTTGTGGTAATCCAGTAAAACTGATTTCTACACAATTCTCTCAGTCTGTCCTTCAATACACCTTCCATTTCACAGTGGAACTGGCAGCACTTGCTAGGACCATAGTCAAAATACTTCAGAAAATGGCTATATGGGTCTGATCAACATATTACTGAAGACGGATTCAGTGTCAGAAAACAAAGACAAACTTACTAAACCCAGAATAATTAGTTGGCAAATTTAATTTAGTTATTTTTGCTAGTTTAGGGTTTTCTTTCTCTTTTAGACGAATGATACCTTTTCTATGAGAGAATCTAGTAGTAGTCAGAAACTTCGTAGAAGAAAAAACATTGCAGGGAAGTTTTAAGAAGCAAGACAAGACCGTTACTGGTTAGCACATTGGTAGAGGTCTTCAACTTGCCTATCCTCTGAAATTCTTTCAGAGACAAGATTTAGGTGACAGGTGATTCTAAATACCACAGTTTTTAATAAGTAAGTGAGAATTAAAAGCTATTTGTAAAGAAAATTTTTCCACTGCAGGGTATAATTTTTAAACTTGGTTTATTTGATAACAAATTTCTACATTATCAAAATAAAGAAAACATCAAGTTAGAGATTGGGAACCAATATATTTATATGTAATAACATGTTGTGGGTATTAAATTAGACAGTTTATTCACTGCGGGTTGAACCTTGTGCCTTGGCGGAGTCAGAAGATAAAGCTCTTGTGACCTATACAGTGGTGTTAAATTTTATACCTATTACAGCCTCTTCTGGTCTACAAAAGTGGTCTGTTAATGAAGATTACCATTTCCACAGAAAAATGAGTCTCTAGTTCTTAGTAATTGAAAGAAAATACGTGGTATGCAACCATTCAGATAAGTATTAGAAGTGTTAGTGATTTACTACTCTTCTGGGGAAGAGAAATATTTCCAGTCTTACCTCTACTTCTGTGAGGAAGTGAAATGAACACACTCCAAAAATATTTGGCAGAATTTTTGTGGGCATATATATTATATATATTATAAAAAATTTTTCTGCATAAAATGAATACCTCCGTCTATTGGGTCTGGTTGAGCTTGAGCTGGTTTTCCCCGTGGCAGGTGCTGTGCTTTGTATTGGTGGCTGGAGGTGACACCAGTGTTTTGGCTGTTGCCCGGCGGTGGTGCTTGCACAGCCTTGAGGCTTGTCTCTCTGACATTGCCCACCCCCGCCCCCGCCGTGGGCTGGGGGTGGCCAGGACAGCCAACCCGGGCTGACCGAGGCTATTCCATACCGTGTGATATCTGCTCAGGAATAAAAGCTGGGAGAAGGCGGGCGAGGAGGGGCATTCGTTGTTTGCAAGTAGCCGCCGCAGGTGTTGGGGCCCTGCTTCCCGGGAGGGGGCTGGGTGTTGACTGCTGGTGAGAGCTGGGGAGTGGGATCTTTGTTGTCCTTTTCCTTTTGTTTCCACACCTGGCCTTTGCTTTCATTAAACTGCCTTTGTCTTGACCCATGAGGGTTTTTCTTCCATCTCGTTTTCTCCCCTTGCCCTGCCCTGCTAAGGAGGGGAGTGATAGAGTGGCTTGGTGGCACCTGGCATCCAGCCAGGGTCAACCCACCACACTCCCAAGATCTGTGTTGAATCATATACCATTGGAAAGGATGTTCTGAATGCAGCAGCTTTCCTGGTTTCAAACACATGAAAATTTCAACTTCTGGTTGTTTGTAATGAATTAGTTTATTCTGTATGTTAAAGTTGATGTCTGGGCAGTTCAGTCCTCGACATTGTTCACCTTTTGCACAAGTGTAATTTTAGGGAGGTAGGACAGATGTACATATTTAAGGAATTATATTTGCATGTGAGGGCCATTAAGAATAGTTATGAAATAGTTTGCCTTGACTATACTTGGTTGCATTAAAAAAAATTGCATATTCTTCTGTGAGACTTGAATTAAGACTCCTTATAGTTATGAGACAAAGAAATGGCATAAAATTCAGGACAGAATGAAGATATGCTCAGGTTCTCAAAGGACCATCAATGTGGAGGACTCTGAAGAGAGAGGCAGCTTACTGAAGAGAGAAAGTCTGGAAGCTAGCACCACTGGCACCAGTCTTTGCTGAGTTTGTGCAAAATCAAATTTCTTCAAGTTCATAACTTAGCTGAGTACGTTTTCTTCTAGAAAAACATAAAAAATAGGCACTAATTAAAAGTACAGTTAGCTGCTATGAACATAACTGTGTAACAACTTCAGCAGCCAAGTGCTTTTATAACCAGATGTTTCTCACAAATGCAGAGGACTGGACTTTCTATCCCAGGACCTGACTAGAAATTCCAATATGTGGTAAACCAGCAGTAAAATCTAATCTACCAAAAAAAGACATAATGTGTTTCACCACAGTAGGCTGTCTTAACCTGGATCAGTGCTGTGGGTCATATTCTGTTCTTTCTCTGAACTCTGTACAAGGATGTTTAATCTTCTACTGATACACAGAATCACAGAATCACAGAATGGTTGGGGTTGGAAGGGACCTCTTGGAGATCATCCTGTCCAACCCCCCTGCTTGAGCAGGTACACCTAGAGCAGGGTGCACAGGACTGCGTCCAGGCGGGTTTTGAATATTTGCAGAGAAGGAGATACAACAACCTCTCTGGGCAGCCTGTTCCAGTGCTCTGTCACCCTTAGAGTAAAGAAGTTTTTTCTCATGTTCAGGTGGAACATCCTGTGTCCCCATTTGTGCCCATTGCCCCTTGTCCTGTCATTTGGCACCACTGAGAAGAGTATGGCCCTATCCTCTTGACACCCACCCTTCAGACATTTATAAACAGTGAAAAGATCCCCCTCAGTCTTCTCTTCTCCAGGCTGAACAGACGCAGGTCTCTCAGCCTTTCCTCATAAGACAGGTGCTCCAGCCCCCTGATCATCTTTGTGGCTCTCCGCTGGACTTGCTCCAGCAGTTCCCTCTCCTTCTGGAACTGGGGAGCCCAGAACTGGACACAGTACTCCAGATGTGGCCTCACTAGGGTGGAGGAAAAAATCAAGCTTGGAAAAATTAATTTCAGCAGGTCCGCTGCTCAAAAAGGCAAAATTTTTGTTGCATAAGGAGCATTGGGACTCTGTATCGGGCCTGCATACCTTTGTACCAGTAAAAGATATCAAGTCCTCCAAACACAGCATAGCACAGACAAAGATCCTAATTCATTTCACTGACTTCAAGCTCTCAATTCAAGCTGTCAGAAATCTACACGCATAATTTAAATGGAACTTGAATAGCAATAACAACTGATATTAACAAAATCTTAGAATGAACATTTGAAATAAATTGTGTATGGTACACCAGTACTCTTTCTTATTAATTCAGTACGTGAATCACTACTCATATAGTTTGAAGCAGCGTGGATCTGGACAAGTGTTTTTTAAGTCTATGATGCTCATCTAAAACCAGAGTTCAAAATTTTAACAACAGAAACGAAATGCCTACTTGTTTTTGTCTGTGCCTTCTGAACAATCCCAGCTGTGAAATACTGCTTCTCCTAACTAGGACCAGTACTAGTCAGATGAGGTTTCTCCTGTAGTCTATGGAATAGCTTAGACAGACTTTGTAGTTAGAACTGCTACAGAGAAAAAGCAGCACTGATAGTCACAAATCAGTATCAGCACAGGTTCAGACTTCTTTGAAAGAGTCACTGTGTAAGTAAGGGGGACACATTTGTCACACTCTACCCTGAATTCCAAGCAGTATTAGAGAAATTTAAGATATGGTATGATACAATACAACCAAAAAGTTTATGCAATGTTTTTTTCTCATATTTAACAGGTTAGATCTGTATTTGAAAATGATTCAAAAATAGAGTAGTAACTACTAGCTGTCTCAGTAGAGAGAGGTCTTTGGTGCAGTCTTTATGCTACTTGTTTACTTATAAATTATCTGAGAAAGTGAAAAAAAAATGCGGTGACAAAGCATCCTACTCCTGAGTAATTCAGAATTGGAAACTGGCTGAGAAAAATTACTGGAGGACCTCGCAATACTGAGAGAAAAAGTGGCAGATGTAATCCTATACAGGTAAAGGTAAAGGGGTAGCCATTGCAAAATGAAGACTTCCAATTACATAGACACGGTGATAAACTGAGTTATCTGTGAGTTTCAGGGTTATAAAACATGATCTCATTGCTCAAAAGTAAATGCCTGGAAAAATTAACACAATGTTTCTAAATTATTAGGAAAGAAATAGAGAACAAAACAGAAAACATGTCACCACATGAATGCATCCCAAATAGTGTGTGCCATGTGGGCCCCTCCATCTCTAGAAGGGTACAGAAGTACTGAAATAGTACGTTACAGCAAATGGCTTCTGTATAAGAAATAGTTAATTATTACTCAAGAAGAAAACTGTTGAAATGTGACCCAAATGAGAAATGACACAGAGACAATGAATAGGAGGTGACAGTTCTCTGTCTTTTCTGATACAAGAAGTAGGTGAGCCAAAATTGAAACAATTAACAGCAAAACAAACAAAATAAGATACTTCTCTGTGAAACAGTATAATGTTAATACTAAATGTCTACTGAGATTCAAAAAGGGATATGGCAAATTCATGGAAGAAAAATCCATCAGAGGCGATTAAACACAGAGATAAGATCTTTCTCGCACAAAGTGAGTGCTCAGTTGCTGGGAGCATGCGAAAATATTCATGGCAATTAGCACTACGTGCTTGCTCTGGTTTTATACTCTTCCAAGAAACTGTTATTGACCATGGTTGGAAACAGGATGCCTGGTAGATAGAGCTTTGGTCAGATGTAATACAGTCCTCTATGTGTTTTTAACAGCACTGACTACAGGATTACCGTTCTTGAAGTAAGAATGGCAACCAAGATGATTTTTCCCACTGCCTAGTGAGGTGTGGTCTGCCACTTTTCCTTCTCTGTTTTCTAGTGGCAAGTAAAAATAGTTAATGGAATTGCAGTTGGTGATTTAAGCTAAAATATTTGGCTTTAACTTGAGCAAAGAGAAGGTCTCATTCAGTCAAAACAGGTGTTTGTAGAGCAAAGGAACTAACAGCATCACTTTTCAGCTAAGACAGATGTTTCACTCTGTAAACGTTTCTCCTTCTCTCCCCTGATCACTTAAGAAAATCTGTTTGATTTTCTTTGGAGGAGAGCAGTAGAGGAGTTGCAGTTACTTTGTCCTATGTGCTAGCCTGTGGTTTTAAGTGTTACCATCTCCCAAGCATATTATTTAATATAATGGCACACTACAAGAGAGAAGACATTCCATTACTGTAATTTTCTTGCAAGTCTTGTAATTTCACGACAGAGGTCCATTAAAGCTGTTTTTCCAATATACTTTCAGATAGATCAGTGACACAAACAGCACCGTGACGAGAGCTGTGTAAGTTACATAATAGCTGCCAGGGCTGTACGTCTACCAAGGCTTCTTTTTAAAATACAAATTTAAGACTTGAAAGGAAAGGTCACATCCTCTGTGGGAATAAGCCAGCACTATTCTTCAACAGAACTGAAATAAATTACTTGGCTCCACTGTTTCTCTGCTTAAGCCGGTTCTTTACTTTTTCACTTACGTGATCTGTGCCAAATACTGGCATGACAGAAATGTCACTCTAATTGGGAATTACAGAACAAATTTGTCCAGTATCTGCAGACTGTTGGTTAATTAATAAAAAAAAAAAAAAACCAAAACCACAAACAAATGAACCACCACCAACAACAACAAAACCTTAAGAATGGCTACATTATTGCTGAAATGAAAGAATCAATTAAAGTCAAATAGGACAGATTCCCAAATCTACAAGTATTTGGGACATGGTGATAACAGTGGACTACAAACATATGTTGAAAAAACATGTGTTCCAACAATATAAAGTTAGAAACAGGAACATCTTCCAAACGGCATGAACCTCATCTAATTGTCTACGAATAGCCAATATAAATATCATATCTAAATAATATAATGATACAGTAAGTTAAAGCAAAAGTACTTTAATATAAATGTGTTTAATAAATATTCTTAAAAGAAACATAGAAGTTTATTTGCTGTGCTCTCAGGCTATACTCAATATTTTTTCCTACCTATTTTCTCCTGCCCTTAACATTAGATCTTCTAATGTACTTCACATTTGGTTCTTCATAGGATAAACATCCATAAAACTGAATCACCATTTCACCTCTTCAAGACATGCAAATTAAAGATAGTGTTATATTTTAGTTAAAAAATGAAAATTACAATTCTATTAAGCTTTATTTTTAAATAGGGAGAATGATTATAGAGTAATTCACCCTGGACTCATGAAACCTGACATTTCTTTAATTATTTGGTGGGAACTTGAACACTGAACAAGGTTTTCTGTTTCTTTTTGATGGAAGAAGTTTTTTTAAGGAGAACATACTGTCTAGCCAAATGCTATAAAAAGTGTTTCAGCATTTATTCAATAACAAGCTGTTTATATTTTAGAAGGTGTCAAGAACATGAAATTTCTATTGGATTTCCAGTCTGTATTTGGGTGTGGTGGATGGGATAGGGTACTAAAATACCTGATCAGGGATAATATACTGGAAAGCTTTTCACAGGCATGTAGAAAAATTTGTTTTATCTGGGAAGACAAAACTTTTAAAATATTAAATTCTGTACACAACAAAAAATTCAAACCAAAACAAAAGTTTCAAGATCAAAGAAACAATTAGCTTAAATATATAATATTCTAAAGAGTTGATATTATGGTGTAATAGCAACATTTATTTTTGCCTTTAGTGAAAGGAAACATGAATGTAGTCATGTAAAAAAATTATTTACTTGGAGAAAGCTGACGGCTCAAGAGATATTGTCATTACTTCCATGTATCCAGGCTGGGTACATCTACATTGTAAATGCTGTGAGGCCTGGTGATTCGTAGCTGTATGAAACTCATGTGTCACATGAATCTTTGTGCTGCATTATGATACATCAGTGAGCAAATATTGGACCAAGGCTACATTCTGCAAAAATAAATCCACATTCTAATTTATATGAAATTCAGGACATTTATATAACATATGCAAGTAAGGACTTTGGATGTAAACAGTAGTACAGAATTATAAGAGTGTAAATTATAAATCCCAGAGAATCCGTAAGGCATCAGGTAAACAATTAAACTGCAAAACAGCTCCTTTTGGTCTTTTCCATCCCTCTTGGAAACACAGGAAGCAAAGTAGAAAGGATCTAGACATCTTTTAAAAAAAAAAAAACAAAAAAACAAAACCAAAGCCAAAACTTTGTGGGTTCACACAGCTTCCGTCTTAGAACTGTTTTTAAGCAGCTCAATTTAACCTCTTCAGTGATTTAAAAAAGAATAAGGTCACCTTATTTTAATGTTACTGAAAGCAATTACTTCAGAAGTAAGCTCAGCATCTCTTCTTCTCTTAGCAAGTTCCTCAAAGTTCAATTTATTATGTTAAATTATTGTAGATCATGTGAAACGTTTTCTTTTTAAGAAAAATTGCATCAGTTTTCAATAACCTGAACAGAGATTCATTCCTGCTCAAATAATATCTGCATAATTTGCAGATGCTTTGAATTGTCTGTGTGATAAAGCAGAAATTGTTTTGTTCATCAACAGGCTCTGAGATTTAAAAAAAAAAAAAATCCAGAAAGCCTAAAGAATTACTACTACATACCAAAGACTTAATTTTACCTCTCATTTATTTGAATCAATGAAGTGTGGAAAATTGGTTTATGGTGACTAAAGTGCCAGGAAAGCACAACATTCCTGTACTACAAAATGGTAAGATCCAGTTTGTAAAAAATTCTTCGATCTCAATGAAATGGATAATATCCATACTGAAACTGTTGTCTGCTAAAGTCAAACTTGCACTGATTAATCATTGAAGACTGAAAGTATTGCTATCCTTTCACTTGATACGTCTGACAGAGTAGAGCAGTAAGCAATATTATTTTGGTATAAGCCTACTTTCTTAACTGTCTTATGGGTGATCTGAAAAAATAAACTAGTGAAGTCGCCACTGAAGCTTTTCTCTGAACTATCTAAAAAGTCAGAAATGTCTTCATTAATTCAGACATATTGTACTCAGTGACTTAGTTTGGGTTTCTGATTTTAAAAATAAATCACACAGAAAAGAGACTGAGACTTTCCTTTCAGTGAAAACTCCCTTCCTTTTCTTTCCTCAGTAAGGAATTTTTGTCCAGAAACCTACAATCTCTTTTGCTCTAGAGAGTTTTAAAATCAAGTTCAGGCTAATTTAATTTTTGTGCTGCAATGCCTTGGTTTTATTTGTCTGGTCCAAAGATAAGATTCTCTCTTTTCAAATGAAGTGACTTGCAGGTACTTACGATTTTCTGTAAAAAAGTGAAAGAATAGTTAGCCCATCATAAATCTCACCTCGCCTAAAGAAATTGCTATTTCTACATATTCGTGTTTGTAGAAGGAGTTGCCAGATCATTTAAGCACACTCTTGGTATGCTTCTTTGGTGCAAATTATGGAGCAGTTTATAACGAATGCTTTACTGTACTTTCTGTCTTGTTACTCTTCAAAGCTACTGTCATCTTTTTCAGAGATAATGGACCCAGGAGCAGAGAACAGTGAAGGACTGACCATGTCAAAAATAGGAGTTGGTGCAGGGCAATAGCAGCAGAAGAGGAGTGAAGCGGTGCCAGGGAGCCATTGTCTGCACGATGCATATATTTGGGAAACTTCTTCAGCTTAGTCTGGTCCCAAGGAATGAACAGTTCCTGGTAGAGGGAGCACACTAGCTGTACATCTTTTGGTTTAGTTTGATCCTGTGGAAACTTAGGGACCCACACTGTAATACAAACCTGAGACCAATAAATAACGGGGCAATTTAGTTGAAAACCTCCCTATATCAAGTAGACCACTAATATGAATGAATCTGTACAATGCCATTAAAGATGGTATCAAGTTCCTTGATACGCCATAACTAAATGCCAACATTTCAGGTTTTATTACTTGACTGGCTAGAACAGTTTGGACAAAAATAAGAATGGAGGTAAAATGTCAAACAGACAAAAACTTACGTGGGTATTTTGGACTGACCTCTACTGTAATTTGTTTAGTCTCAGTTACCTCTACCTGGATTAATTTACTCTGAGTATAATAGATGATCTTACTCCCCTTACACACTTCACTTAATCCTTACATTGGAGTACAGTAACTGGCTAGATTTTAATTCCTTGAACGTGTTTCCTTCTCCTCCACTCTCCTCTTTTCACCTGCTATTACCCATTATCTCACAAGCTGGTTCTAACACACATACCCTCAAGTTACTAAAACTTACTCAGCTGATGCTCCCTTAAAATGTATTTATTTCTTTATTCATTTATTTCTCACCATGTTGACTGCAAAATTTAAATAATGTCTGAATCTATGTTAATGAGAAATATTTAAAAAGAAAAAAAAAAAAGACCAAGAGTTTTATCCTCCTACATTTACATTGCCACGAACCGTACGCTTTGCTACCCACTGTGGACTGTTACCAGTATCACAGAGAATAATGAGACTCATTAGACAAAGTTTAAAAAGTTATAGAAACCGTATATGGAGTTGGGGAGTTTTAGCAATTTTTTAATATATTTCAAAAGGAGCTGGATAGGGCAGGGGACCTGGTGGCAAATGACATGGAAAGGGCTGAGGTACTCAATGTTTTCTTTCTCTCAGCCTTTACCATTATAATCAGCCTTCAAGAATCCCAGCTCCCTGAGAACAGAGGTAAAGTCTGGAGCAAGGAAGAAGTCTCCTCAATGGAAAAGGACCAAGTGAGGGAGTGCTTAAAGAAACTGGACATATGTTAAGTCCATAGGGCCTGTCATGTTGCACCCACAAGTCCTGGCAGAGCTTGTTGACATCACTGTGAGGCCACTCTTGACTAACCTTGAAAGGTCATGGTGATTAGGAGATGTTCCTGAAGACTGAAAGACAGCAAATATCACTTCTACCTTCAAAAATGACAAGAAGGAAGATCCAGCGAACTACTGGCCAGTCAGTCTCACCTCAGTCATTGGGAAGGCAATAGAGAGAATCTTCCTGGAAACCATTTCAAAACACCTGAAGGACAAGAGGGTGATTGGAAGTAGTCAGTATGGATTTACAAAAGGGGAATCATGCTAACCAACCTGGTAGCCTTCTACAGTGAGTTGACTATCTTGGTGGAAGAGGGGAAAGCGTGGATGTTGTTTACGTTGAATTTAGCAAGGCTTTTGACACTGTCTCCCATAACATCCTCATAGACAATTTGACAATGTACAGGTTAGGTAAATGGACAGTGATGTGTCCAGAAACTGACTGAAGAGACGGGTCCAGAGGATTGTTATCAGTAGCACAATGTCCAGGTGAAGGCCATTCAGTAGTGGTGTGTGTCAGGGGTCGATACTGGGGCCAACGCTGTGTATGTATACGCATCTTCTTTAATGACCTGGATGCCATGACAGAGTGTTCCCTTAACAAGACTGCAGGTGAAATAAAACTGGGAGGAATAGCTGATAGGCTGGAGTGTTGTGCTGCCATTCAGAGGGAACTTGACAGACTGTAGAAATGGGCTGAGAGGAATCTCATGAAGTTCAGCAAAGGGAAAATGCAAAGTCTACATCTGGGGAGGAATAAGCCCAGGCACCACTACACATTGGAGAATGACTGGCTGGAAAGCAGCTCTGCAGGGAAGGACTCTGGGGTCTTGCTGGACAACAAGCTGACCATAAGCGAGCAATGCACCTTCAAGGCAAACAGTATGTTGGGTTGCATTAGGAAAAGCCTGGCCAGCAGGCCGAGGGAGGTGATCTTTCCCCTGTACTCAGCACTGGTGAGGCCATATGTAGAGTGTTACACCCAGCTGGGGGCTCCCCCGTACAAGAGAGATATGAACTTACCGTAGTGAGTCCAGTGAAGGGTCACAAAGATATTAGGGGACTGGAGCACCTTTCATATGAGAAAAGGTTTCAAGAGCTGACACTATTCAAGACAAGGATCAAGAGCATCTTATCAATGTGTATAAATACCTGATGGGGGGCAATGAAGAACATGGAACCAGGCTCATTTCAGTAGTGCCCAGTGACAGAACAAGAGGTAATGGGCACAAACTGAAAAACATGAAAATTGATCTGAACACAAGAAAACAGTTTTTTACCTTAGGGTGGTCAAACACTGGAACTGGTTTTCCAGAGAGGCTATGGAGTCTCTGCAGATACTCAAAACCTGACTGTACACCACCCTTGGTAACCTGCTATAGCTGACATTACTTGAGACAGGGGGTTGGACTAGGTGATGTCAAGAGGTCTCTCTCAAAACCTCAACAATTCTGTGATTCTGTGTGATTCTGTTGATAATGTGAGCTGGATCTATTTAGATTTTAAAATGTTGAGTGGTAGGAAAACACTGAGCAAACTACTGAAACAAAAATCCCGTCATCCTTAGAAGAAGAGCTCATACAGCAAAGTCAAGAACAGACAGAAAAATGTATTTATACAGTCAAATTATAAACCCTTTAACATAACAGTTCATAATGGAAGTGCTGACATAAACTTTACCAGAACTCTGAGAGAACATCACTATAAACAAGATAAAGAATGTCAGGGAATCAAAGGTGAAAGAACTGAGTATATTTCAGCAGAAAGGGAGAGAGAAGTCCAACAAGTTAGAAGCATCAGTGTGCTTGTGTATGATAGAAATTACATGGCAGTGGGCAGGCTTGCTGTATCATGCAAACCATAAAAATAAAGACAGGAAACAGAATGTTAAAGGAAATAGATTTCAGAGCTTTTGCACTTCACTAAAACAAAAGGCTTATTGGAAGCACTAGTGAAATTTCACTGACGTCTACAAAAATGTAGAATATGGAGTAATTCTGAGATAGTTTTCAATATTTTACACTCAACTATCTTGCACCTAGATGGACGTTTAAGCAAGAATGGACATTCTCAGGCTGCAGCAGGAGAGAGAGACTATCTGCTATTGCTAGACATTTTCTTCAGAATCCATTTTGGCTAAAATCATTGGAACATTTGCAGTGTATCAGCAACCGAAAAGATATCTGCTAGAGTAATGAAAAATACAAAGAAAAATTTCACAAAATAAGGAAGAGGAATAAACAGTCATGTAAAAAAGAGAAAAATATATTTACATTTGTTCAATTTAGCTTTAAATATTTTGATTGTTCTAGGTTAAGTTATCTAATCATTATGTAGGAGATAAATTCAGAGTTGACCTCAGAGCACAGAAGACATTTCAGCTTTTGACAAACATTTATCATTTCATTTAGTTTTACAACTAAGGGGAAAGCTCCAGCAGTCCTAATTCCAGCTGGGGTAACGGACTTAATCCTGAATGTCTGGTTACCTCTCTCACTCTGAGTGTCCTCCTGACATGTTAGCTAAGCTGCTAGTTATCAGTTCGCTAGCAAACATAAATAACGAACTCTGATCATAAAGATGCTCCTTTTTAAGATGTGTCAACCTCAGATGCCTGAGGTTTTTTGTTTTTTTTTTTGTTGAGAATTCAACAGACAACATGCTGAAGCAGTTCAGAAGAGACATGCCATTCGTCAAGCTAGAGTCGTTCAGCCATCTTAATCTTAAAAACAAGTCTCATGATCATTAATTGGGCCATCCCATGTTATCGGTAGAGACAATTTAGTGCCCTAGGGTGTATTAAAACTCTCCCACTGCTGACTTTCAGCTGTATGGCAGATGGCAGTCCTTTCATATTGAGAGTATGGAGGCTGCTTGAAGTCAGTCGTTGCCTTTGTGACCATGAGTTTATAATGCTGCCTCCAGTAAGCACTCAGCACTGCAGTCCTCTGCAGGCTACAGTACAGCAGCATAAATGCTATGTTCTCTTCAATTTATATCTAGCTATCCAAGCATTTGCTTTCTAGTTGTAATGGATACTAAAGTTTCATAAAGCTTCCCCCATTTGACAAGACAGATACATGTCTCTGCTGATAATTCAAATTCTTGCTAGCAGTTCATAAAAGCATAAGTATAGTTCAGACTTTTTTTTTTTTTTTTTTTTTTTACTGCCTTGGAAGTGAGGACAATGTGATTATGCCTGAGCCTAACAGGCTTCTAGAGAGATATCCTCTGATGAAACATGTTGCTCAAATTTCAGATGTTTGGCTTTAATTTCTCTGCTGTTGTTATTGCTGTATAAAGAAAAAAAACCACAAACCAAAACCAAAATTGGGCTTAAGAGAAGATGCAAGGCCCCTAAAAACACCATACAAGAACTGTTAAAAACTTTCAGTAACGTTTAGTGATAAACATATTAGAAAAACCAATTTAAAAAGATCTTTCAACAAGCATCCAACCAAGACAGCTTAAAGTTGGCTTTTTGAAGGCACATATACTGATAAAATGTGACCTTTGTTCCTCTTGGAAGAGTAATACAAGTGGCGCTAATATGTGCATATGCAAAATGATTTGAAACACAAATAAATATTCTTAGACCTTTCAGTATTTGGATCAGAGTATTGCTAAGCACATTTCAAGTATGTAGAAGTAAAGCTTAATATCGAAGGCTTTGGAAGACACTATAGCTCTTGCATGACAAAAAAACCTGGATGGCTGATTATCAGCTTTTAATAAGAAATTGAAATTCACGGTTCTGCTACATGTAGCACAGTGTGAGAGCAGTACTTGAGTATACAGCATAATTAAACCTTATAATTAACGGTCATCAGGAATATTAATCTTAGTGTTGTGGTTTAACCCGAGCTGGCAACTAAGCACCACACGTATGAGCCACTCGCTCACTCTCCCCCGGTGGGATGGGGGAGAGAATCAGAAGGGTAAAAGTGAGAAAACTTGTGGGTTGAGATAAAGACAGTTTAATAAGTAAAGCAAAAGCTGCGCACACAAGCAAAGCAAAACAAGGACTTCATTCACTACTTCCCATCGGCAGGCAGGTGTTCAACCATCTCCAGGAAAGCAGGGCTCCATCACGCGTAACGGTTACTTGGGAAGGCAAACACCATCACTCCGAACATCCCCCCCCTCCTTCTTCTTCCCCCAGCTTTATATACTGAGCATGACATCATATGGTATGGAATATCCCTTTGGTCAGTTGGGGTCAGCTGTCTCAGGTGTGTCCCCTCCCAGCTTCTTGTGCACCTGGCAGAGCATGGGAAGCTGAAAAAGTCCTTGACTACTGTAAGCACTTCCTAGCAACAACTAAAACATCTCCACATTATCAACCCTGTTTTTAGCACAAATCCAAAATATAGCCCCATACTAGCTACTATGAAGAAAATTAACTCTATCCCAGCCAAAACCAGCACACTTAGCCTTGCCAGAAACTTCTAAGTTATTGCCAATTAACAAACTTGTAATTATTGATTCTGCTACTGAAAAATAAAAACAACTTAGACAGATGCAACTCAGCTCCCCTCCAGACACCTCTCTTCCCCCTTTCCTGGTCTCCAGTCCCCTCATCATATGCTGCACTCTGTCCCCTCAGTGTGGTGATGGGTGGCACTGGGGTCAGCACATGTCGGCTCCTACTCAGTTGCTCCGGTGTGGTCTCCTCCACTGGCCACAGCCATACCTCCTCTTCCATCTCCCTCTGTCCTGCTCAGGTGGCTTCTTTCCTCCTGCCTCACTCAGGGCAGCCGTTTTAACTTCAGCCCTGCTCGGGGTAGCTAGTTTTGGTGCTGCCCTGCTCAAGTGGCTAGTTTTGCTTCAGTGTTTCTCCTGCTCTGCTGTTCCTCCTGCCCTGGCATCCTTCCGGTTCCTCTCCCACCCCTCCTCGGTTTTCTTTCCTGCCCTGACACTGCATCTTGTGCCCCCCCCGCCCTCCCCTTAGTGTCTGTCCTCCTCTACCATCTCCCTTGTGCCTCCTCCCATGTGTCCCTCCAGCTCTGGCATTTTTTTCTCAGTGTTTAGCGCCTATAAATAAGTTTTGCAGAGATACCATAAACTGCTCTGATTGGCTTAGTTTTGTTGCACTGTGCATCTATTTTGTCTGTTGTGGAGCTGCCTGGAACCGGCTGTGACCAGCACGGGGGCAGCCCCAACCTCCCCACCCCAACGTTTGCCACGACTGCAGCCGAAACCCTGCCAGTTATACCTGGTACAACTCTGTTCTGAAGAGTCATGCCCCAGGGATGCCCATGCAGGCCTGTAGGCAGCCTGTCACTGCCAGTGGCCAGTTGTTCTGATTTCTGTTCACCATATAAATGCACAGTGTACTGGGTCTGGCTGAGGTGGAGTTGGTTTTCCCCGTGGCAGCCTTTGTGGTGCTGTGTTTTGTGTTGGTGGCTGCAAGGGTGTTTATGTGGGGGTTTTTTTTCAAATTTTCTTTGGAAAATAACTGTTCACAGCAATGTGGATGAAAATAGAGAGAACCGCAGACACAAGGTTAAAAAACCCTCTATGCCCTGAGCCCTAGTCTTTTTCTAAGCAGCATGGAAGGGACACAAAGAACAAAAAGCTCATAAAGAAAAAACATTGACGAAATCCCTAGGTCATACTGTATATTTAAGCGTATTTAGACCACAAATGGGCTCAAGATTTAGGATCTTGGCTTTGTAGGGTTTGCTGTCTAATTAGGCTTGATTTATCTACATTGGCTTTTTTACCTCATCAATGGTATTGAAGCACAGATTAATAAGAAATTAAAAGCACTGCCATCACTTTAGCCCAAAGGAAAACAAGTAGATCTCTTTATCTTGGTTCCTGCAACGAAGGAAACTTCACTGTGCTAAGTTCTGAAAGCTCTGTTATTGAAATCATAACCAAGACAACAGTTACTGAACAGGTATAACAAACAAGTTATTAATTCTTGAGCAAAGCCTCACATCACTAGCAAACTGCTGTAAGGTAATTTACACTATTGTTGTCTCCTCATATTTTTTTGTGAAGACAATATAAACACAAACACTGTAGTGAGTGCGAGGATAAACCTTCCTGTTCTGCAGCTACCAGGCAAGAATCCTTCATGAGGTCTAAATGAACACTGTAGAACTGAATATAATTCATTTGAAAGTCACACTTATGTACAGACTAAAAACTAGTTTTGGTTTTAGCAAACATAAATATGTTAGAATTGCCTCTACTTTATTCAGAATATAGACTGAACCATGGTTTTGAAGTAAGCAGTCTAGAATAAATTATCCTGTGGCACAGGATAATACCTGGCTGTTCAGAATGAGCTATCCTGATTCTGGAATTCATAAGAATTTATTTTCCTATTAGTGTCTCTTGGTTTTGGACCATACCTCTAAGTTGGTTGTAAGTATCTCTGTTAAGGTAGGAAATTCTCATGCAAGCATGACGCAGCACTCTTGCTCTTCAAAACTGTATGTCTCACATGAAATTAAGGTCAGTTTCTTCACTGCTTGAGAACTACTATGTGTCAAAAAGAATCCTCTGTTTCAAAAAAGTCAGTGTAATAGTTCAAAGTAGAAGTGCACAGTTTTCATTCATGTAGATGTTAACTGAGCATTTTTATGTTGCAAAAGATATGTGCATTTGACTTGGATGTCTACATTTTGAAAGGCTTTAAAGTAGACTTGAATGTCTACGTTTTTGTATTTTACTGTATTCACTATAACAAAAATTTAAAAAAAAAAAGATAAAAAGAAATACATTAAAATAACATAATAATAAAAAATACATAAAGGTGAATGTTTTGGAGATTTTTCTTATTAATCTTCATGTACTTTCTCTGCCATAATTAGCAAATGGTTTGACTCCAGTTTGCACCCACAGAACTGACAAATTAGAGTTTCACTTAGCACAGCGGCAAACAGAAACATGACAAGGAGACAGATCTAGAGATGTCACCTGTAGACTGATTAGTGTCATAGAATCATAGAATCATAGAATCATAGA
>WAAD01024275.1:0-17199 GCA_013389945.1 Fregata magnificens
GTACTTATTTCTGCTCTGCCTCTCATGTAATTGCCACAATACCTGTGGATGGCCTAGCCAGGCATCCTGCAACACTTTAATCCATCGGGCATGCCGCAGCACGTGAGAACCTACAGGTGTGCTCTTATCATCCTCAGAGTGCAACTGTAGGCTTGCAATCTGTGCAGCATGCAAGTCTGGTCTTGAAGATGGCCTTGGGACTGCCCTTCTTATAAAGTTCTATAGGCCTGATCCAAAAGCCACTGAAATCAGTAAAAAGGTTTCCCATGGACTGCCAAGAATTTTCAATCAGGCCCTGTCTAAAATGCTAGGGCTACATCCATTATATAGTCAACAAGGGTAAATTCATTGTAGGCATACTAATTTGTAAGGAAGTACTGCAACATATGTCAGCTGAGATCTGACTTATTATTAACATATTGTTGAACAGATACTTTAATACAACAAAAATACCTTCACTTGTGAGATTCAAAATATAAACAGGATCATGCTGTTCTATGAAATGGTACATTAAAAAATATATTTACTGGGGTGGAAATTAAGCTTTTAATGATTCGTCCCTGCATCAACTCCAATGTTACGATATATTTTGCATCAGGATATTTAAAAGGAGTTCCTGATTCTTATAGACGTTGAGTTTACATTCTTACAAATGTTGAGTTCTTTCTTTTTGAACGTATTTAAAATTTCAATTTAAATGGATCTCTGCTTTTCACTGCAGAGACTTGACAGAGCACTACAAAACTTATTTTGTTCAGTAATCTTGTACCTCATGTGGGTTCAACTAGGGGATCCCATAATTTGTTTCCATTTCCTACCTCTACCACTCAATGACACAAATTTGTTTTCTGCAAAAATGCAACGTATTTTTTGAGATGGTATTCTTCGTATTTAACATTTATGTAATCTTTACTGTGCATCAGAATGTATTGGAGGAGTTTGACCTCTACTTGGATACCTTACAGAGTACTTTGATTCTGAAACTACTCTTGTAGTTTTGAGAATTGCCCAACATCTTTGATTTATTTTTTCAGTATGTTTTTTGCAGATTGGCAGTAGTTCATACAAAAAGGTAGTTAACCACAGAAACAGGCAATAAGCCCAAATACTGAACCAAAGAAACATATTCATGAAATATCAGAAAGGAGTTTTTCTTGCTGGAGAGAGCATGTTAGCATCCATATAGCACCTGCAATGCAATGCAGAAGCCAGCGCAGTGAAACAGAAAACAAAGCCCATCCTGACAAATGGCTGGTGGCTAATAACACTTCTTCCGTAAGATTAGCTTAAGATGAGTGACGTACAAATGCAAAGGTATACTCAAACGTATATTGACAACTTTTCTGCAGTGGAATCATAGCGGGCTATTGCTCTAAGGTCATAAAAATTACCTTGATTGTACAGCAATGTATGATATTGTTGGTTACAGCCTTTTTGATGCTGTCATACCATGTTCTGTAACACTTGGAACCTAGAAGCAATAATTTATAGCTATCATCCTCCTCAATATTCTTCATTTTAAATAGATGCAAACCCCATGCATCTCCTAATGCTATGGGAAATGTTACACATCCCAACCAATTAAAACCATAAGGAAACTGGCCATTTCAGCTGAGTCAGAATGTTCCCCAGACCCATGAGGGGGAACAGACTCCAGTCCCATATGATGGTGGGATGGGCAAGTCATTTCTAAATCCAATCTATTTCAGAAAAAGGGGCTGCTTTGCTCCTCATAGGTCCTTCTGATAGACAGTAGAACAGAGCAGTTAACTTCACCCAAAAGCGTTATCATAAATTATAAAAATATTGGCTTTCTTAGTGAAGGAATACAGCAATTTGCAACCCACACAGTTTTTAAAGATAGTCCAGTTCTGAGTAACTTGTCTACAAGACCTTCATTCCATTGCAATACTACAGTGGAGTTGATATTAAAAATACTGCTTACAAAAGTTAAATATCTGTCTTAATCCCATTGCCCCCAGCCTTCATCCTCTATTGCAAATTCTTTGCAAACATTACTCTTCTTGAGGCCAACAAACATAAAACGTTTCATCCTGAATATCTCAGAAGTAATTAAATACATGCTGTGTTAATAATAATAATATTTTGTTTTTCCGTGCTTTTAAGGCTTGGTAACATACCAGTAAAAACTGCCTGTGCCTACAGTTGCTCTCATTACAGCTGGACTGGGTGGAGTTATGCTGACTGGAGCTGAAAGGTGGAAGATTTCTCCTAAAAATACGCGGTGGAGACAGCCATATATTAAAGTTTCACTCCAAGTAAATGGACTGTCACTCTTTTATAACTACAGTCCACTATGATAATCCTCTTGGAATGCATTAATTATCATCCACCAGATAAGTGTCAAAAGCTACATTCCTAAAGGATTATCAATTCCCACCCAATTTCTACTGCAGCTGAATAAGGAAGAAGAAAAGTCAGTAGAAAAAGAAGCAGCATCAAGAAGCTCTTAGTCTTCCCACAGTTATTCTCTACTCAGAATGAAAATACGGCCTTTCGAAACAGCTCAGCTATTCATATAGCTTTCATCACAACTGCACAGGTACAGGAGAGGCAGTGACATGGTATCTGTGTTAAAATAGGAAAGATTTTGTCCTGTAGAGTCTTCCATTATATAGTGACATTCTCCTTAGAAGTACAGGGAAAAAGAACGAAAACACTTAACTGCTAGAAGGCTTCAATAAAGACCTCAAAACCATAAAATAACAGCCTTTCTTCTTCAAGCTATGGTATTTTTAACCATTACACCAAATGATTTTCTACTGCATTTTATTTTTATTAATTTTTTTTTTTTGCTATGCCTTCACTTTTCTACTGTTGAAGAGAACCAAACTCAAACAAAACTCCCAAAACAACTTCTGTGAAAAACTTGTTCCACTACACAGGCAGGAAAAGGTGTAGAAAAAGTAAAGTGTTCCAAAGATATGGAGTGAGGCTAAAAACCAAATGGAAAGAAAATTTGTTTTTTGTGGAAAAAAGTTACATAGCTACACCCCTCCAAATATACACAATTATTAAGATTGTGTGTGGCTTTTTTTATAGACTTCTGGTTGTAGTTTACTAATTTTCATTTAGGTAACTGTGTGCAATCTTGCCATTTGTGAAAAATTCAGTCTATCCAACCTCACAACAATAAAACAGTATGTAATCGATTCAGAAATACACATGCCTCCAAATACATGAATGGGTAATACTGTTTAGACCAGCATCACAAATTGCCCTGCGGGTCTAACATTATGCCTACAACCTCGTTAATCTCGGCAACTGAGATGGAGATGGGATAGGAGAATTCTTCATTCAAAGTGGGGCCAAGTGCACAGGAAAGTTACTTGTGAGCCTCTTCATGCTGCTTTTGCCTCTGAGTCAGCAACAAAACAATACCCCTGCAGAGCAGTAAACTGTATTAGTACTGTTTTATTTACATTTTTTATATTGTAATTGTTCTTAGGGGTATGGTGCCGGACCCTGTACAAGGACAGGAGCTGAGGGAAGCAACCCATTGAAAGGGCTCACAGTCTAAAGACACAATGAGAGTAAACTAATAATAATGAAAGCATAATGTTGAACAACTCACACACATGGTCACAATATCATGGAATAAAGGCCTTTTATTCCCCAAACTAGGACATTTCGAGCCATTAAGAAGATTGACTTTTTACTACATTTGTTGCTATCACTGTGGGGCACCATGCAGGTGGAAATGCTGTGCAATTTTTCAGATGAGACACTTTTGGCAGATTCCTGTAGCACATTTTCCAAAAATAAGGATGTCCTGGTAAAATTCCAATATTTTTAGTTACATTATGCTTATCTGGGTTTCCCCTACAGTTTAGACTGAAAATTACATTAGTCACATAATGTTGTTGCGCTCTGTTGAAAACCCTACAAGTTTCACCTCAGCTACAGCTGGTTTTCAGTGGGGAGTGAAGTCTTCTGGATGTGCTAGAAGATTGTAACAGGTTTCAACATCCTTTGAGACAGGAGATGCTATAGAAACATTAAATTATTCCAGTAAATTTGGAATTGCCGAGGGAACTGGAATGCTGAATTGCAAGACACATTCCTTGTTTCTTCCTGGACAGGAGTAGTGTGTATTTATTAGCAGGCAGCCATGGATCTGAAACCAATCAGACTTCTACCCCATCTTGTACAACAGTAATAGTGGATCTTCCCACTGTCACTGAAATAGGATGAGAGTCTGTGTTTTGTTTGTTTAGCAGGGCTTTTAAAATGAAAACTTTGGGACATCTGCGGGTGCCTTGTATCATATTAACACACGCACCTCACTGTCTCCTGTCTTAACAGTGTGTTGTCACATTTGCAGTTTGGGCAAGACAGAATTGCTCATCTTCCCCTCACAGCCCATCTGGTTTCTCCCAAGCTGCTCAGGCGACAATACTCTAAAGAAAAAGCGATGTTATCAAGGGCACGTACCAATATATATCACATATTGCAGCATGTTTTGTCATTTACAATGCATCATAAAAAGTTACATTGCATCTGACCTACAACATGATGTAATGTAAAATGACATGCTTACATTGAACAACATTACATTACTCAAAAATCTGAATTTAAAGAAATATGTATGGGGGATGTCTATTTATTTATTTGGAATGCTATAAATGCTGACAGACATTAAGTCAGCCAAGAAAAAGGGGGGGGTGGAGTAACTAAATATTTAACTGCATGGCTGCTTAGTCACTTGCTAATGCCATTTTTACAAACAAAAACAATTAAATAATACAGTGTGAGATCTGTTGTACATCTTTAATATTAAACACAACAGATGATATAATCACAGAAATAATACCAGTAACTTTCAAGGTGTAAAACCGTAGTCAATTTTCTTCATGTTTTACTACTAGAAAGTGCAATGATCGAGCTGTAAAAATGCGTTTTAAGTCCTTCTGTTGGATTTTTAACAGCAAGAGCACAAAGCAGAGTGCTCCATACATTCCAGAGATCTGCTTTTTAAGAATCAACATGGTGCACACCATGTGAACTGTCACATTAATAACCCTATGCTGATATTCAAATTTTCTGTCTTAAGCTAAAGAAAGATTGAATACCCTGCTGTTGTGTGGCCAAGATTGAAGAGGTGTCTCACTGACATTGTTCAAAGTTTATGAAAATATATGAATGCTCAAATGTCATTGGCTTTGCGCCTCCAACAGACTGTGGTTTTATGAGAAATCAGTCTTTTAATCAAAATGATTGAATACCTTAAGGTCGAATCCAAAGATATCAGTTAATATCTAGAAACGTGCTATTTCTGCAAATTTTGCCAAGCGGTACATATTGTGGTGCATTTTAAAGTGTTAATTTGTGCATTCCATATTGAAAATTGATCTTGAGTTTTAGCTTTTTGTCAAGCAAAAACATATGGTTGCAAGCTCTATGCATTTTATGTGACGGCTGTTGAAGCTGTCACGTGCAAACTTGATAACCGATGTGACACATACGCAAATAATTTGCTTGTTTAGTAACAATTCAAAGATTCATTATTCATGCAAAAACACGTTGTTTTTTAAAAATGATCAGATGGAAGTAGTCTTCATTTTGCACAATCTACTCTCACTGGTGTGCAAACACAGATAAAATAAAGCTGGGAACTAAGTGGTATTAAAACAAACCCAAGAATATGGGTATTTTCAGATAATTATTGAACCAGATGGTGTTTTTTGTTAATTCTGCCATCAGTCTGAGAACTTGATGTCTTACATCTGCACTTGGTAAAATAAATTTTGCCACTGACATTATTTCAGTTTTCTTAAAATATTTCAATCAGTTTTACATCAAGATTTGCAAACATCTGCCATTCTACAGGACTGTGAGTTGAAATTATTTGAAAAAATTCTGTTACAAAAACACTTATCCTAAATTTAACTTAGGCTTAGCACTTCTGCTGCTAAACTGTCTGAATTACTACTTTATGAATATTATAAATAAGATGCTAATCATGTGCCAAAATACCGCTACCTTCAATTTTGAGAGGAAGACTCTACATAAATCAATGAAGAGCTGCAGGTTCATTTGGGGGTGCCATCTTGGGATTTTACAGTTCCTTACTTTGCTTTCATAAGGTTGAGAGGTTAGAACTTCATTGGCACAGAACTAATGAAAACCTCCTCCCTGGCCTCTGTAAAAGTAAATAAACAAAACCAAAAAATACTGGAATATGTGACCACTCTATTAAGATCTACTTTATATTAACGGATATAAAAGTAATCCAAACAGTCTTTTAACCTGAAGCTATGTTATTCACCCTAATAGAACTCCTCATAAACATTATCGCTCAAGTATTGTACCTCATAAACAGATGTGCTCAATCACTTATGCACATTTGACACCGTATATAGCATTTAGATACTTGCTTTCTGTGATCTAAATCACAGCCTTTCTTGAAAATTCAACTGTAACAGGCAATAACATTGTAGAGCTGGCTTAACTACTCCAGTGCTCTACTTCTACAGCAAATCCCAAATAAGACCACTTTTTCACATACGATATAATAGATAAACTACTCTTTTTCAACTAAATGTATGCTCTGTGATACAAGCTGCACCCTAGCAATCATCAGACTAGCTTCAGAGGCACCATGTGTGATGGCACTTTATTTATACCAAATATCATTATTGTGTGAACTTATTTATGAATTCTGCAACAGCTGCAGTAAAATCCCTAATGTGTTCGCTAGTTGGTGAGGTTTTATTATGGTGCTTTGCTATGCTAGCACCTTTGTGTGGGTAACAAAATAGAGCACGCCTGACCTGGCAGGCCAGTGAAAGCCTTGTGTAGTGTGCACTCGAGACATATGGATATGATTCCCAGTCCTAAGCTCCTGCTCTCTGGTCTGAGAGGAGATAGGAACACCTCTGAGTAAGACTGTATTTAAGAGTAATGACTCTTGTTTGCAGAAGAACTAAGAATCCTATGTGAAAACGTGCAGACTTTCTCTGGTAGGGATCCTTTATAAAAGCTTCCTTCAATGCCTCTTATTTTAATGAGAAATGGGAGGGATTGCCAAGGGTTATCTGCAAAAGGGAAATTTCTAGAACTGGTATGTCTGTATGCATGAGCATAATACGAGGATAAAGGCTATTTATCTGGAGACAGATCCAAACCTCCTGAAGTGAACCTAGAGATAGATCAGACCTTCTGTGGTGCACTGATTTATCTTGTTGTAAGATGGGAAGTACAGCACAGTACTCCACAGATTTTTTTACTGCATTTAAGCTGACCAGTGGGCAGGTGCCACAATACACACCGGCATTTTGGTCCTCAGTGGTCCAGCCAGGGACCGACTTTGGGGAGCATCCTGAATCCCCGATCAGCTTACATGCAAAGGTTGCCTTGGTGCAAGAAACCAGGGCACTCTGGGAAGCAGAAGAAAAGGGGCACATGGGAGTATGTCTGGGGCCAGGTATTCCCTGACCTGATGTTGGGGACACATCTAGGGTATTTGTGTCTGGGACCTGAGAAGTGCCAGAGGGCCCCCAGTTTCCATGTAGCATTTGTTATTTCCCAAGCTGAGAACAACCCAGTCGGGGGTGAATTATAGAAATTGTAGATATTCTTCTCAATAAAAAGCACAGAACACCCTATCTTCACCCAAAGCAGAAAATGTTACCTGTTTGAATATTTAAAATCAGCTTTAAAATCATTCACATGGACTTTTTTTAGGGTACAGAAGCCTATGGTTGTTGACTGTTTGTTTTTTATGTTAGTCTTTTTTTAATCTTTTCATTCCGCCTCATAGTTTGAGGCATGCTAGCTGGATAGAAGCTATGAATAAATGTATTAAAAATATACTCAATATATTTTGAGGTAAATAACATTTTACTATCACTAGGTGGCTAATTTAAAAAATATACACATAAAAGTTAATTTGTAGATATTAATTGAATACTATCTTAATGTTATTCCCATCCAGTATCAGACAGTTGGTTTAAAAAAAGTAAAAAGATTGTGATATGGAATGTCTTTTTTTCCTTTTATGGACTTGGCAAAGACCATCAGTTTATGGCCTGTTTCGTTTCTTGCCAGTAGACAGCACTGAAAGTTATAAAAGTAAAACAATTGCTTTCATTTATATCTTTTCCTGATTACTCTGATAGCTGAAATGTCTGAAGAAGTTCAGATTCTGTAAAGCCTGTCACATTATAGAAACATGTCTCTTTAAACTAAATGTGAAATTCCAGTAATTGAAGTGATAAATCTACTGTTTTTGCTGGGGTACTTTTGATGAGAACTATAGTAGTAAATTAGAAATTATTCTCTGCTGTTATATCATGGTAAAAGCCTTTCCATTATCTGTTGTCAGTCACTAGGTATGGGCAAATAACTCAGTTGTCAATCTAACTATGAAACCTTAAGTTCTGGGAATAATCAATAAAGAAAAAAACCAAAAACTCTCTATTATCGTCACGTAATTCTGTAGACAACTTGAAGTTGTTTTTTCCCTTTTTACTTCTGCACATCTCATTTATTCACAGATATATTGGATATCTCAGAATATTTCATTTTTTATAGCAAGTTACATGTCAGCTTGTTTTCAGATGGTATATGAGAGTTACATTTCAATACAGGTAAGCAGCTCTACCTGTATGTCTAAATGCAATTTTACACATGATACAGACTTAATTAAATTAGCAGTAAAAGCCACCTACATTTTATTATTGATTTTTCAGCTATACTATTTATTGCCTAATATTTCTATTTTAAAACTCCATGATTTTTTGCTCTTTCAAAGATTCATGTAAACATCATTTGAAAGACCACAACGAATCTGAAGAGCAACACAAAGAACAAATATTATACGCCATATACTTACATTACAATCTAGTTAAAAAATAAGGCAAAAGCAATCACTTCCATCAATTATGATGCCAAGATAAACCTTTGCAGTCTCGCTTGGTGCAAGAGATGGAAAGAAGCAGCTCAGGTAGTTCTTAGCTCTGACACTTACTCACTCTGTGACCACTGCTGTATCATGTAATCTCCCCCTGCCTCATTTAATCAATAGGTAAAATAGAAGAAAAACAACAACAACAACAAAACCAACCTCAACTCATGATCACCAGCTAGACTGGTAAAAAGATGCATCAATGTCGGGAAGCTCTGCAGGGATGTGTGGCTGGAACTACCATTTTTAACATTTCTAAAATAATCTTATATTGCTTATTTAAAGGATGACTGGACTAAATGGCTGGAATAGCGCTGGAGAAATATTTTCCTGTTCATATTGACAAGTAAATTATTCTAACCTTTTTGATCTAGGATGAGCTCCAGACACAGAACTTGGACTGAAATACACAATCAGAGAATTTTTTTCCCTCCTGCTTTTAGCATGTAAAGGAAATTGGTGTCATTTGTGAAATTTGGATGCAGATGCAAATTTCAAGTTCTGAAAATTTAGGAGGTTCAAATTCAAGGTTCTGAATCAGTCCCAAGTCTATATTACATATTTTAGAGAGGAAGAATTATTTGCAAGTAAGAGATGAAAATTACTGTTTCAGCTGTGAGTTCGACCTTCTAATATTAGAATAGGTGAACAAATGATGATTAAAGTATTTGAAACTTTAACTCAAATCAATCAATGAGAACCAAAGAAAGCACACACAAAACTGTGCTTAGCAATTTTCTGAGTAACTGCTGAGAATATTAGCAAAGCTTAATAAATTTATATAGCACAATTTTGTGTGCTTGAAACAATGCCGTATAAGAACAACAAAAAGAAAAACCGCTCATAAATGAACAGATTCTTGGGTTGTTCCACTTTAAGCCCAGACTCTACTAATTTAATATTGTACAGTACAACTTGCTTTGGTATCCAAAGAACAAAGTCTCTTTGATTCACAAGATAAGGCACAGAGAGAGCATAAAATACAAACTACTAGTCCAACTTTCTCTTTGGACTTGCTTTTGAAGGGAGAGGGAAACGAAGAGCGGATGAGCAAAATGAGCTGAAGTAAAAATTTGTAACTGAAAACCAACTTACTTAATATTTTTCTTGAAGGGAGGAGGTGTAAGAGACCAGAAGAAATGCAATATGAGAAAGGACTACTGAGGCTGTAGTTCAAATTTTTCCTTAAATACTCTGAGGATAAGGGCCATAACAGCTTTTCAAAAGAAATTAATATGTAACTGCAAAAGCACCTACTTTGAAACATAAGCCATGTGCAGACAGTTTCCCTGTAACATTTATATGAATATGCACAGAACATACTTGCCTAAAATTACCCACATGCTATTAAATCAAATTTTCTCTTTAAATCAACCATTTAAAATGGATCTCAACTCATACATAGACTTACAGCACAGAAAAATTGCATGAATCCTCAGCTATGAACTAAAAAGTAGCAAACATGGAGAAATCAAGTGCCTCCCCAAAATTCAGGAGTATGTAAACAAATTATTGCCAACGTATGTGAACTCTCTCATTTTTTCCTTTACTATTCCAATTTTATTGTTCCAAACAGTAATTGGCGAATATTGGTAAATGAAAATATAAATTCTATGTTGAATGAAGCATTTACTTACTTTACATAAAATACTGCAGGAGTAAGAAATTAGCTATTCAAACCACAAGACTGCATTGACAGTAAACCATAGCAGTGTGTCATACCGAAAATGTACCACTCTCTTAATAACTTGAGCTAATTCATAAAAGTCCTCTCTGCATTCTATTTTGAGTTTTTTAGTTTCTTGTTATTTATTTACAAGCAATTTGTCAATATGACTGCCACAACATTAGAGCACCACCATGCAGGAGTTCCCAAGCGTAACTGGAAGAAACATTGTACTTTCATGTGAGCATGTACCTCCCAGAAATGACTTGCTCTAGCCATCTACTGTATGTTTTTGGAAAATGCATATAATTTCCTAAGCAAATGATGAAATGCTAACCTTCAGTAAAATACAAGTGACTCTGAAAGCTTCATTAGAGTCTCTGGAGGGGTTTCTTTACTGTGCCCACGTTTTCCTTGGTGGAAGGTGGGATGTCACAAGGAAAAGATCATGATTACCTGGTTCTCGGTTCCTCAGAGCTGACATAAAAGTGCTGACTGGTACAACGAGCACAAGACCCTACACAGCCAAAGGCTGTGAGAAGCACTTCTCACACAATCTCTGCCTTGTTCCTACTCTCCTCCCTGCACACTTTACATACTGCTTGTCCTTCCATCACTGTCATCTCTCTCGCAGTGGCCCCAGTGTCCTCTCTTGCTATGGCCTTGTCTTTATCAGCAAGCTTTATGCTACAATTCATCTAGTTACAATGAAATCCATCTAGTTGCACTGGAGATACTCCTAGAACACAGGTGCACTTAACTTGCTTTAAATTAGGTTTACACCAATTTAGCAATACATTGTAGATTATACAATCATGAAGAATAAAAAGGCAAAAGGAGAGGGTGGAGAAAGGAGAGATGAAGGTTAAAATAAACACAAACAATGAACATCACTGTACAGCGAGGAGATAGTTCTGATACTTCAGTAGAGACCGAAGTAAAGGAAAAGAGAAACAAGACAGCTCTAGAATGAAATGAATTGTAGAGAGAACTGAGTTTCAAAAAGGGAATGAAAGAAACCAAGATGGGATGCGTGAGTTCCAATGCATCAGAAGGACTGGTCTGAGGTTCCTTCCTTCTTTCCTCTTTTGCACTTACTTTCTATTAGCTAGTAGTGGTACCTGTAAGTTAAGTCCATGACGCTTTCTAAGATATTGTGTCCCAAAGCACCACTGCTGATGAAAAAGACACTACCTTTTGTGCTCCCCCCCTTTTTTTTAAAATCTTGCTTAATAAATTAGTCACATGGTTTTCATAAAGCTGATACAAAGCTTAACAGAAGACTGAAATCTGGCTATCCAAATTGTAGTCTACAAGACAATTCTGCTTGGCTTAGGAAGATATGTCCCATCACATAGCATGAAAAGGTTTTCTTGCCATCTGGCTCCTGCATAAACTGTTATACTATAACCTAGTGTCTGTTTGTCAAGAAGCTTGATAGTCTGGTTTAAATTATAACCTGTTTTCATTTTCTTCATTTTTTTTTTTTTCTTCATGTTGGCTGAGATTTTCCATGACTGGTTCCTGCCTGGTGATGCTCTCTGGAAAGTCTGAGAAAATCCATGCCAGCTACTTTTGCATCATGTAAAATTGAAAGAAGAATAAAAAGCCCTCATTGTAAAAAAAAAAAAAAACAAACCAAAATCAAAATGTAATTCAGATGCAGCACCATGTTGGAAATTGGCATGTATACATCATGCACTGTTAAAAATACATGCACATTTGAGACCATAAAAAAAGGTTAGAAAATAGAGCTGAATGATTAAAATTCACTTCTCCACAGACTCCATAGCCAAACAAATGAAGTTCTGAACTCTTTTATGAAGTAAAATATATTGTATAAAATTTTGTTCTATTGAAATATAATTAATAACAGTCATGACACTGACAAAAAAACCCCAGACTCTTGCTGTAACACAGTATCAGTAATCACGTTCATACATTATAATGTAGGACTGAACAGGTATTTGGACTATTAGAGGTTAGAAAATGCACAAAATGGAGACTGTTGCATGGGGAATGTATTGAAAAAGATGTACAAAAGAATTTTTTTCCACAGAAAAACACCCTTAAGATAATAAAATGACTGTCTCCTTATTGTGGCAGTAAATGTGGCAACTTTCAAAGCTAAAACATTAGCACCTATTTAAGCATAAGATTTTTTTAACTGCACTAGAAAAGACAATTAACAAGGTAATCATTTTATACATAGTCTCACACAAATAAATAAATCATGTTTTCTGAAAAGCAGAAAACAGAAGAAATCATGGGGCAAAAAGGAAAAAAAAAAATCAGTCAAAATTTTAGTGTTTCTCCATAGGTGGGAATTAAGAGAAAGATAAAATATTCTGCAATAAAGACTTCACACTTCAGTCATCAATAAACAGAGTTCACAATGGGGGATTATGACATTCACAGCCAGCGGTACCATAACTTAGAATTAGCGCTTCTTAAGTCAAAAGAACAACTTGGGATGAGTAAGATGCAATGCAGTGTTGGAACGCAACTCATGGTTTGGTCCAGTCTAAGCTACCCTAAAGAAATGGGGCTTTGAAGAAAGTCTCTTCCAGTCAGTATTAATAGTTGCTAAAATTAAAATTTAGTCTCTTCAGTTCCATTTACCTCAGGATTTGATTTCTGATCCACTTCAGATCTCATTCACGTCAATGACTTTTTTGTTCTTTACCTTCATACCTTAATTGGAAATATCCATAAGGATGGGAAATTTTTATGCCAAAATTTACATGTATACTATTAAACTACAGACCCAAGCAACAGCATGAAGCTTATGCTGCAAACTGAATAACTTTAAACTTAAAAAACCAGGGATTGCAAAAGTTAACGATGATAACGTGATAGCATGTTATACTCAAATAAACTCAGCTTCAGGGTAAAGACTGTTTATAGTTTTTTTGCTCTTTTGTTTGGTGTCTAAAGAAGGTACATGAAGTTGCTTGAGTCAGTTTCTTTCTTTTTTATGGTGATTTTCTAGATTTTTACCTTAGACATAATATTAAGAAAGTCAAGTTTGGTCTCCCTGAGCTTGGCAGGACAATGGAAAAATACAGAAGGCAAAGAAACCCTTTGGAATACACAAATTCAAGATTGTATCTCTTTAGGCAAAGTTGGGCTGTGGAGTCCACACTCTGACTTGGGGATGGCTAGGGGTGAGCTTCACACAACAATAAAACTGAAATCTTTTGAACTGTCACTCAGGCTTAGGGTTCTGGTTCATAACAAAATCACAGTTTTACAAAGGTAGTCTTGCCGTCTTAGTCTCTAACAACAAAATTTTTTGAGAGAAGCCACTTTCATGATTTTTCTCACCTCCAAACTGTAGCTGGTAGAGCTAAATTTGGCCCTGAATGAAAAAAAGGGGCTTGAAGGAACCTACGTATTAATATGGATACCTAACAAACATTCATCAGTTTTGAAATAAGGGTTTAAATCCTTCTTTAGTGGAGATGGTGCAAAGAGCACCTAAGGTACAAGTTCTTCCTGTTAGAAACTTCACTGTATGGAATCACCCACAAGCCATCTCCACTAGTCAATCTGTCCAGTTGATACTGGAAAAGCCTACTATACTTAAAATAAACCTCCAAGCCATAACTTGTGGCTTGAAGTGCAAATTACAGTACACTGTATTTTACACTACTTAGACACCGATTTCCTAGGTGTATTTGGAAAAAATTGCCCAAAGCTTTTGCCTACTGAAGAAATTAGCACCTTCAGTTCCATTCATGACTTGAAAACATTCATGAACAAAGCAGGCCAGAATCTCTCTAACTCTTTTTCTGCATTTACCACAGAAAAAAATAGAGGGTCAGTGATCTACCCTTGTAATTTAAACTGCAGTATTTTAGGTAAGTTGTGGCACTCAGAAGAGTTGGGAGGGAAGTGTCCTTTGACTCTAACCTATTCCTCCTAGACTGAAAGACAGCACAATTTAGTACGGGGTACTCTCAAAAGTGAGGACCCCTCTTACACACCAGCATTCTTCAGCAACTGTTTATCCACATGCCACTGGAATAACCAAACAGTCTAAAGGGACTTTCCATAACGTAAATCTGGCCAAACATATAGGAAGGGTAATAAAATATTACCAAGATATTCATCAAAATTTTTATATGCACTTTGACTTTCTCCTATTAATAAGTAGCCTGTTCCCCTGCCACATTCAAACATGGATTTCTGTCTTGAGTACATATTAGTAAATGACATATCCCCCTTTTTCTTATATACTTCGGTCACACGTGAAACAGCTACTATTAACCACATGTATATCCTTGAACTATGGTAACTGTTATAGTAATTATTATACATACATAGACACATACATACATACGTGATAAATAACTATAGTCACTGGGTATCAGTGTCTCATTGTGGTGAGCATGATCAGTTCCCTCAGTTGTCTGTCAGAGAATTGAGTCAGATATCGTACTATCAATTACAGTACTAGTTCATTTTTGAGGGTTTTTTCCTCCAAAACATGCAAGCTGGAAATCGCCTTATATTGAGCCACTAAATCAGAAGATGTTAGCTTAAGGGAAACAATGTAGCCTACATGCCTACAGAATGATCCCAAGCCTTGAACCCTGATGATCTTTTATCTACAAAACTGTCTATGAGGGTACCTACTGCCACCCAGCTCAGCAATAGTACATTCTTGCACAGAATTCTGGCCATATATGCCAAATTATATGCCAAGCAAATATTTTCAAAGATACTACTTTTCATTTGTGTCTAGTAACATGAACAGGTTCCACAGAAAGCAGTTTTATTGGTTTTTGACAAGAATATATATCTATTGTCCCTTACAAACTCTTTTCTTTTCTTATAGAAAAACACTTAAAATTATTCTTTCCTTGGAAGTAACCATCATTACTACTCATCTTACTTTTTACAGGAAAATAGAGAAAGAAAGCAGGTAAAATGCTATGTTTTTATTCTTTCTTATATCCTCATAAGAGAAGGAGTAAATGAAAACCGAAAGCTAGTCAGTAACAAGGCCACTGCTTAGAAACTCCTTTCTTGCATCTCCATTCAATACACTATCATACACTGCTTTTGCTGAATAAAAGTAATGTTTTTTGTATATGCAGATAGGGGACTTAAAAACCAGCAAGAGCAATTCCAGTTTCACCCTTTGAAATCTGGGTACCAGATGAGTAACAACCACGTAAGTTCAGAAACAACAATCTTAGCTCTCAGATTTGTTGATGCTGTTTCTTCCAGTGAGACTATCACACTGTACAGCAAGCCACAGTATTTAATTGTTGTTCAACTTTTTATGTTTAATGGTGGTATAAAAAAGAAAGTGAAACTAGAGAAAAATAGGACTTTTACTAAGCTGTTGTTGTCCCCTCTAGTTTGCTTCCAGGCCCCTCAATTTCAATCCATGTTGTTCTATTTTGAGGATGTTTTCAGGTGCATTGAAGTGCACTTTGACAGATCCTTGAAGCACAACATGGATTGAAATGAAGTTGCCTGAAGATATTAGTAATAGAAATCTCTGACACAGCACTGTGCATTGAGAAATTGCTTGATACTTACTAGAAAGCATCATGTTAATACAATACTGTTAATACAGAGCTCTATGAGAATGCATAATAAAAATGGTGTTAAAAAAATTTTGCAAATGAAGTGGCAGCTTTGGGGAAGGAGAAGGGGAATAGAAATGGGAAGATGAAGAGAGGAAGGTTTTAAGACATAGATAAATACATACTTTAACAGGCAGCATCAGTCATCCTCCCTCCCCCAGTCCCCCAACCCCAAAGCCCCCAAAGTAAAACAAAAAACAACCCCTAAGTGCACATTTACTTCATCACTTAAAGTTAACTGTTTTTTCCCCCCAAGACATTCAGGGAAAGAAAAGCAGGTTAAACTATAAAATACTACTTTTCCTAGTTTAGCACCAAAAATCCAGAGAAATGGACTGCAGAAAAAAAATTTTGAAAAGCATTATAAAAATGTTTTTTTGCTTCTGGATGAGAATTTCTTAAGTAAGATTTAGGCCAAGGATATTTTTAATAGCTAGGTCATAAATCCAGTTGGCGGCTAGTCACAAGTGGTGTTCCCCAGGGCTCAGTGTTGGGGCCAGTTCTGTTTAATGTCTTTATCAATGATCTGGGCAAGGCGATCAAGTGCACCCTCACTAAGTTTGCAGATGACACCAAGCTGGGTGGGAGTGTCGATCTGCTTAAGGGTAGGAAGGCTCTTGCAGAGGGATCTGGACAGGCTGGATCGATGGGCTGAGGCCAACTGTATGAGGTTTAACAAGGCCAGGTGCCGGGTCCTGCACTTGGGTCACAACAACCCCATGCAACACTACAGGCTTGGGGAAGAGTGGCTGGAAAGCTGCCAGGCAGAAAAGGACCTGGGGGTGTTGGTCAACAGCCGGCTGAGTATGAGCCAGCAGTGTGCCCAGGTGGCCAAGAAGGCCAACAGCATCCTGGCTTGCATCAGAAATAGTGTGGGCAGCAGGACCAGGGAAGTGATTGTCCCCCCGTACTCGGCCCTGGTGAGGCCACACCTCGAATACTGTGTTCAGTTTTGGGCCCCTCACTACAAGAAAGACATTGGGGTGCTGGAGCATGTCCAG
>WAAD01024275.1:22553-52930 GCA_013389945.1 Fregata magnificens
TTTGATGGGATGACAGCTCCCATGCACTCAGTTAACCTACTGCAGGGTCACTTGACAGATCTTGAGGAGCTATGTGTAGCCTGGAAAACTTTTCAGGAGAATAAAATTGGAGAGACATTCAAAAGAAATAGGTAGATGATGAGGTCTATAGGGTGGACTATTGTTTCCTAGGTCTGTACAACGCCTGTGCCAGGAAATCAGAGATTTTTAAATTCTACCACCTCACAAACACCAACTTCTGTAAGTACTAGCATAGAACACTGCTAAAATAATAACAAATAATGAGGAACAAGACAATAATCTGATTGTCAAATTAGAACTAACATTACAGAAAAGACTACAAAAAAGGCTTTCTCATAATTTTTAACTGTTCCATTAGAATAGGTTTGCATTATCTTCTTCAACTTTTGTCTGCCTGGAGAGAATTTAGAGAAGGCTGTTTACAGCCAAGCCAAGGAAAAAAAATAAAAGTACTGGTAGCCCTTGTGAACACACCCAAGTTTGTCCAGAAGATGCATTTCCAGTACGTTAAAAACCCTCCCACTTTCTTAAGGCATAAGGGCAACAGAGCTATTTAACAATTTTTGTTAGTGGTTTAAAACTGTCAGGAATCTGAGGTCTTTAGTGGTATACTTTCCACATGACGTAGGTACAACTCATTTTGTCCCTAACAGAAGCCATCATGCCTATTACTCTTTGAACACTGCACTGCAAATGTACCTTTTAGAAGGAGAGAAATATAATCCTATTGATTTTCCTTAGTCCTAAAATGTAACAATTTGAGATTATTTTCAGGCAACAATAAGGCTTTATGACCTACCACCTGATCACCTTTTTATTCTTCACCACTGATGCCGATTACTAAACCCAGAATCTCAGCTCCTGCTAAAAGATATTTATAAACACTGTTACTTATTTAAGTTTAATGTCCCTGTGGTAAATCATAGGCTGCTATTAAAGTGCTGTACTTACTGTACCACTCTTGTCTTCTGAGACAGTGAAGATGGTGCCAAAAATGACTGAACAGGCAAGGAAGACTAACTGCTGTATTTTATACTTAGAGAGACAGCAGTAACTGATGCACAGCAAATGTCCTTTTATTCAGAACCATTTTGCAATATTAGAAAAAGGAGATAAGTCAAAGATTAAAGCACGAAGAGCCTGAATCACCAATGATTTGCATCCTGAGTAGCCATTTAACACTTGTGTAAAGTAAATGTAAAACAGTAACATTCTGAGGAGCAGCAACTTACATTCTCTTTGCACAGGTTTAAATGACTGCACTAGAACGGGGAGGAAGAGGAACCAGCTTGCTACATTTCAGCAAAAAGGCAAGAGATTTTTAATAGCACTACATGTATATACTTTTAGAGTATGTGATAGCTATAAGCCTTGGTTTTCGCACCCTATCCTTAATTATTTTCTTTAGAAGCACATGACTGAAATGAGATGCTTTGGTCTCTTCCCTATACTGGTCATGTTCTTTTGCTTGTAAAAAGAATCACTGCATTTCAGTCACCTTTGGAGGAATTCCCAGGGAGGTAAGACACAAGAATGCAGTTGCTTTACGGTAGCTGCTGTTTTCCCTCACCTAAGATGTATTTCACTCCTGCAATGTCCTTAAGCAAACATTTTCCTTCTCTTTCTGTCAAACTAAGGAACTTTGTTAGCAACACCATAAGACAGGAGATAACTATAGAGCTCTCTAATTGTTAAGCTCTTGCAAGGGCTGAGCCTGATCATTCACTGAATTGTTGAGTTGATGGGATTCGTGTAGCTGGTTATAAATTGATAATCTAAATTAATTCATTCAAGCAGAAATCGATTTTGTAACTCCTTGAGAGCTTGTAATAATGCTTACCTCCTACCGTTAGCTGCATTCTCCGTTTCATAAAGCTGGTCGGAAACAGCTGGATTCAGGTGACCTGCTAGCTCATTAAATCTGTTACATGTTCCTTCTGGTAAATGATATTAAGCTGAAATGTCCTTGCGTTGATTTTTTTCCTTTAATTTTATGACAGAAATAACCTAATTTGTAACACAAAATAACAATCTCCTTGGATTACTTTGCCTTGTTAAAATATTTTATGCATTTTTCATTTACACGAAGGTAATGGAAAAACACTTAAACTATCTGTTATTTAAACCACAAGAGATATGTTACTGAAAGTCTGATAGCCGCAAAAATGATTGCCTCTTCATAGTCTTTGCTTTATATCTGTAATAAAAGGCGGACAATTCAATTCATCGGTTAGTAAATAAAGTACGATAGTTTTTATTTTATTTGCTCTGCATTGCAAGAACTAAAATCAGATTGCTTTTCAAATTCATTTAAAAATGGGCTCATTATTTTCCTTTTCTACTTCTAATGCAAAATGTCTGGTGTCTATTTTGAATGTTATACTTTTTTTTTTTAAGATATAAAGCAAATATAACCTATTTCTAAATGTCAGATTAAAAGTATAAATTTCTTCCATTGACTCCTCTAAAATTATTTAAATATTGGTGACAGGATTGTCAGTAAGAACTGCTGAATAATTGAATTTGAACACCTCACTATGGATCTGATACAAAGCATAAACACTTATTTCTCAGAACTTGATGACTTCTAACTATCAACTTTTATGACAAGCATAGAACAAGTGTCATGAATTACACTGCTGGAATATGCTGCAAGGCAAAAAGTATGTGTTTGTCACTAGATAAAGCCCGAATTCTATCAAGTCCAGTGCAGAAACAACACCTGTTTAGGGAATGGGGAAATGCAATGTCACTTTTCTGTACAGTTGATACTTCACATATGTAAGGGGATCAAGCCACCCTGAATTGAAAAGCTTAAATATGCCCTTGAACATTTCAGTTTACCATTTCCAGCAGACATCACTATAGAGCAAGGATTCACATAGGCTGAAAAAATGGCAACACTATCCAAAGGAATTATGACAAAAACGTTTAAGAAGGCTTAGCTATTAAGATAACAGTAGCTAAAATCAGAATTACTAGCTTATTAAAATTAAAGATCCATATAAAGATAAACCATCCTTTTAATTATCAGAAAGAAAAAGCGGTATTGACTTCAAGCTTCTGGCAATAACAAAGCACAGAAAAGCATAATACATACAAAATACGCCTATCCTTTGGGATATATGAAACTCACAAACATAACACTAAGCAATGCACATGCATAAAAACTCAAGTATCATGTTTTCGAACACAAAACCTCATGTGATAGATATTAACGTGACGAGCATACAGCCATATATACTACTACCCATAAAGAAGCAACTGCTTTTTCACTCATACCTTTTCCTACATTTATTGTCACCAAGCAGTCTCTACTCGTTCCCCAAATCCTAGTATTTAACTGCACATCATCATCGAAATTCTGTCCAATAGCATTTATTCAATAACATAAAAATCAGCATAACATAACAGTGAAAGGCGACGGTAGCTTTCAGAACCATATCGAATGTATTATGGCTAAAACATGTTGATAAAATATCTAATAACTTTTTCCTCTTTAAAAAAACTACAGAAAATAATGCCTACCCCCCAGTATTTTTATCATAACATTTACTGCCTTAAGAATTAAACCCACAAAGTCCATTCTGTGCGGTGGTGTTCAATCCTGACTGGCTGGAGTTTGTCTGAAAGACAAATGCTACTAAAGGTAGTGCAAGGCTAAATGTTGTAGGCAAGTCTCCGGGAAGACTTGTCTTTGAGACATAAATTCTAATGACAAAAAGCACATAAAAGGAACTTTTTCACTATACCATACCTCAAACAATGTGTCCTGTTTTCTCTGTGAGCTTGGGTAATTTGTCTGGCCTACAGAGAAGAGTCAGGGCCAAGTTTTTCCCGATTTCTCTGTTGCTTGTGATCTGATATTTGCATAACATAGGGTGAAGCACTCTCCATGCTTCGCACAGACTGGGGATTATAAAGCAATATAGCTCCCTTCCAAGGATGCAGGGGGAGGACGAGGGGACACAGAAACCTCTTGCCCGTTCCCCCTCATGAGCATTGGCTCAATGGCCATCGGTTCTGGGGTCTGTACTCTGTGAAAGAGAATATCTGTAGGCACAGTACCTACTCGGAAACAGTTTTAGCATTTTTCCTGAAGCAACAATGCATAAATTGAGGAGGAAAAGCCATTCATCAGATGGCTTCTATGGATATCTCCACTGGCCAATTGGAAATGGGGGGTCCTTGAGAAAGCTCCTGCAACTGAGAGGTGGCTGGAGGTGCTGGGGGGCTGACAGGTGACTCCAAACTTGAGGACTCAGCGCCCAGGCTTAGTGACCAAGCCAGTGGTATTTCTGGAGTGTGAGAATTTTTTGGTGTGCTTCTCTGTTGAGTTTGTTCAGAAACTTTCCTTAATGATTAATGATTAAATTAGGTGGTGCCTCACATAGCTATGGCTCATCCTCATGCTGTACTCCTGAACAGGTGCCTCTAAGTGCCAAGAGGGCATTGAACTTTATTTGGTTAAAAGATTTGAACATATTATTGCCCTGAAAAGGAAAAAAAGCTCTATAGGATTCTTCTTGGCTTAGAGAGTAAACTAAGGCACACTGCTTGTACCTGGATTTATGTATTCTCTGTTGGATATAAAGTACTCTTTTATGTGAAGAACACATCACATGACTATTGAACTAAAAACAACAGAGGCAAAACCCCACCAAATGAGAGCTGTTTTGCTCTGCAAGGGAAGGACTCCTAATGGTAAGGAGGAACTCTAACTGAAAGAGAGGAGCACCTTGGGCACCGATTTCCATTGGTGCTGATTCACTATCAGTGTCAACATTAACAGTAGGTTACTGTAAACACAAACCACGCACAAACACAAACCAAATAGCGAGGGTGTGAAGATGGGGAACATTGCACTGCACCAGACAGAACAGTCTTGGCAATTTTCCTACAGTCATCTTCTGCCTTCAAAATAATTGTAATTCTTGGACAGTTTGCACTCTTCCAGTCCTGTTGTACTCTATCAGTCATACACAGGAATAACCACATGTTATTACCCAAGTAAAGTCAATCATTTGCCATTTATGAGTTCAACAGTTCACAGCAGTTGAATCTCTCTTACTTTCAAGAGGATAATCAATGGCTGAATTGTTTTTTTTGGCAATAAAGATCTTCTCAGTACAAAAAACAGCATTTTTTTTTTTTTAAATATAAATCATCCAGCAAAGGCCTGGGTCCAATGCTAATACTTTTGTACAGGAAAATGTGTATAGGCATGTATAAGCATCTTTAAAATCTTGATTATAAATTGTTTCTTCATATACTTTCTATTAATGAAATATTACCAGTAAAATAGCACATCTGGGGATGTATGCCCTTCCTTCTCTTGGCATTATATTGCTGCAGAAGACTGCAAAAGGACAATACTAGACAAGACTAGAGAATCCTGCCATGGCCACAAGAGAAAATATTTTTTAAAAAAACACAGTCAGCGACTCCCTACTTCACTTCTTAGCACCACCGCTCTTCATGTTACTTGCAAATGAAGCACCACATGCACATCGGCTGCTGCCACACCCTTCCTGTTGCTAATCTGTCTTTTTAAATTTAATTTCTTTTATGGTGGCTTTTCCACCGTTTAATTAGGCCATGGGGAGTAAAGAGAGGCAGTGTCACTGTCCCTTCAGAGTTTATTTCACAGACTGTTCCCTTCAAGGATTTTATTTCTGTCATTGAAAGCAGACATCCTCATATTGCTTAAACACAGAAAATGATTAATACAATGAGATTGTTATGCTCCTAGCTAAAATGGCCTTCTTTCTAATGTGAACTACAACAGCTTGAAAAGATGGGCGCTGACACTACACTACAGCTGACAGTTTTTCTTTTTTTAGGTGTACTATTATTGGGATCTGAAATACTGTGTGACCCATAATAATAATCCCACCATTCTCCTCATATTAATATCATAAATTCTGCAGACATAGATGATATTATCATATATCAAATATGAGCATAAAACCAATGTGATCTTAACACCTTTGGATTTATCTTGAAAAGAAAAATACTAGATAAAATCATTTATGCTGATACCACCAAGTCTTTACTGGGCTACAGTAACATGTTAAGATTACAATATATTTTTAGGAGGATAGGCATTTCTGACAATTTATTAATCTGTTCCTTGAGTTAAACTTGTGGATAGTTAATTTGTATGTTATTTAACAGTCAGTGCTTTCATTCTGTGTCCCTGGCCACAAGCTTGAAATTCCTCAAAAGCTGAATTTGGTATAATATGCAGTGCATATACTGAATAGCCTAGTTTAAAGGAGCACTAGTCAGAGATTAATATTTTACAATATTTAAGTGGCACCTGCTAGGGCCACTGCAGTTAAAGGTCTCGAAGCTAATGAAAAAACATTGTGGGTTAAAATGGCATGCTCAGCTTTGGAGCAATTTAAAATGAAATCCACAGCATACAAATATCAAATTGACTTAATACTGGTTTCAAGTTATCTATGTCTGAGACCACTTATACTTCCCGGTAACGTGATCACAGTGGAGGACTCTGGAACACTTAGAAGACTGAAGCAAAAGCTGAATTTAAAATATTGAAACCTTCAATTTGCCACCTCCTTCTTCCCACCTCTGCTCTCATCAGAATTAAAATTTCCAGACAGATTGTACAATGTGATTGTATGTTTGGACAACTGCTATAATAATAATAAAAAAAGAGAGAGAGCACAAAATAGCTGAGATGCTGAGGCTGCCAAAGTAACTGTGCCACACGCAAACATGATTATCCTTGTTTCAAGTAAAAATTTTAAGTAAAATTTACTCCAGCACAAAGAAACTATCCAGGGGCCTGTATACCACTTATGCCTTCAGTCAAGAGCACGACGGCAGCAGAAGTGCTGTACTCCTACTAAGTAATGACGGAGTAATATTTGCAAGGAGTTTTTACAGGGCACATAAACCTATGCGCTATGAAATCCCCTTTTACAGAGATGCCCTGCAAAGCACCAAACAGGCAGGCTAAAGCAAACAAGCTTGTCTGGGAAAAAGGCGGCTGAAGCAGAACAAAAGAAAGCAACAAGGAACAGCACAGCTTCAGAAATACAGACCAAGGAGCTGCTCTATGGCCACTAGGAAGAGGATTCTTTCCCGATTTCTTCGCAATAAATGTATTCAGGCCCTAGGTCCAGGTCCAGCCGTTTGCTTTTTGTATGTTGTTTGCATGAGGCTCTGTCCCTCAAAGATCACAACACCTCTGTCAGAAATTAACTCTTTCTTTTTTTTCAAATGGGGTGCACAAGCATTTTGACAGGATTAACAAGTCTCTCACTGAGTAGCCATTAAAAGATCAGAGCCTCAATCGAGCTGTTAAAAAAAGCAGATGGGAGTAAGTACGGAGCAAGCAGAGTCCTGGCTCTATATTCACAGGCACCATTACACAGAATGGACAGAGAAAGGGGCAAGGACTGCCGCAGCCAGGAAGAGTCATTCTTCTTGAAATAGTTTCCAACACTACGGTGCTACCAATCATTGAAATCTTTTCACAAGCTGTGTTAGCTCAGGTATTTGAGGGTTTAATGTCCCAAGCTGCTAGACTCAAATGCTTAAGTAAGAGAAGTTACTTTTTTCCATTTTTGGGGGGAGAAGGGAAATTCAGTGACTTTAAATGCAGGTAACAGAGCTCTGAAACTACGACCCAGAAAAAAAAAGACCAGATATACAGCAGCACGTGGAGCTGGCCATACCGACATTCTGTTGCCTTCACTGTAACTGGAAGGTTGTAGGAGAACTCGGTTTTGGGCAGACGGTCTCCCCATACAACCCACACTCGCAGCTGTGACTATATGCCACAATCTACTCCTTGACACACAAATTCCCTTTGACTCAGCAACTTTAATGGCTTCTTCTTTGTAGCATTATAGTATATTGTATAATTAATTCAGGAATTAAAGCTGCCTAAATGCATTCAGACACAATCAAGCCACTCTTCTGGAGCTGTTGCAATCTATTTTGGTTTTTTTGGGTTGCTGTTGCTACACATCAATACGATAAGAAAAGTCTACTCTGGAAATTTACAGTACCTGTCCCATGGAGAGACTCAGGTTTTTAAGACTCCCTAACAATGCATATTTTCATGCTTTACTTTAAAAAAATCATTTTAATACAAGTTGAGAAATAAAAAGTTTCCAAATGAAAAATTATATGAAATATTTTTACTTTTATCTGGTAAATATGCTCCCAACATTTGAAATGAATTCCCATTTTTTTTAAAGTGTAATCAACTATGTGAGTTTTTCCTTAAGAAATTTTACTTTCCTCTTGAGGGTATCCAAAAAGCATTAAAAAGCCTAAAGAAAAATATACATGACAAACTGAAAGGTCAGAAAGGAGACTGTAATTGATTTATTTTCCTTAAGGGTGAAAAAAGAGCTGGGGGGGAGAGAGAAGGGGAGGAGAAAGAGGTGGGCTCAAGAAAAGGGGGAGAGAAAAGAAAGTTGCATTTGCCTACTTTCTTTTTTAATTCCCACTTATTTCTTTAACCATGGAAATATCAAGGATGGCTTTAACTGGCTTTGCTAAGTGTCTGTACTAAGTACCTTAGAAGTCATTAATTTGGAAGCCATGTCCTCTTAACTCAAAAGCCAAAAGCATTGCTGCTTTAAGAGAAACAATCACCTGAGATGACAAAGTAAGAGGCACTTTCATCTTCTGATCTTAGAGTTTTGGGTTATACCAGTCACCCTGAGGTGTACTCTGACTAGGGAGGATGGCATTAGCTGAGTTACACAGATGGCTTGCTTAGAAGACAGATGATAGTTTTCTCTCCCCTCAATACTAGCTGTCCAAAGCATGCACGTGGCACAATTTTGTACACGAATAAATACGCAATTCTCTCTTTTCAGTACCTTGTGTGTGTTCTCATGCCAAAAATATATAGCTTTTTTTTGAGAGCAGTACGTTTACAACAAAAGAAACAAAATCTGCAAAGCAGAGAAAAGAGCAGCACTCTAACTCACTGATAGGAATATGGTGTGACAGGAGGGATGAATAATCAAAGATACAGTTGATAGTTTACTGTTAAAATAAATTAACCAATCCACTGACAAAAAGTCTTGCCTACTGTATTTTATAGATACGGCTCTGACATATTTTGATCACAAACAGTTTCAAAAGAGGATCACTCTGCCAGCTGGGCTGTTTTTAAACAAAACCTCTATGTTTTCATCCAGGAAACATCAATCATCACATCTCCAAAATCATTACCATTTATTGAGCACCCATTAATACGCTCAATGCTAAATAAAGCAGAGGAACATGCTGTCCTTATCCACATTTCTGATCATCTGTCCTTTATTTTTGAAGTCAGTTTGGCTCTGCATAAACTCAAAAGTCTAAAGTAAACAAACACAGAAATATTTTGGTGACTATGTATTACACTGCTATACTTTTTGCATGCTCGTTTTATCTTTCACATTCTGTAAATATAAAATAACCCCATTCCAAACGCAGGGAAAAAAACCTGAAATTGAGACTCTGCAGGACAAACATGCTCAAAAAAGGAATTAGGCTGCAGAGGGGCCATGAACTCTGGGTGTGTTTAGGGAAAGTGAGGACAGAGACCTGAGCAGCCGCAGAGTTGCTGCACAGAGCTAAGGATGAGAATAGTACCTCTACCATGATGGAGCTCAAAAATACAAGGAATTGCAAGGGGAAAGGACTTAGGGCAAGCAGTGGGATAAACAAGGGGATTTGAACATCAGCACTGACTAGAGGATATGTTGCCTGCACATATACGAACATTTAGCTACACCATGTTCCGTATCTCTGATGTAAATTAAGTATCAATTTACAGAATCAAGCTCATAGATAATATATCATAAGTAATGGCTATCCACAGGAATTCATAAGAGCAAATATGTTGCTTCTGAAGAAAAGACAATACACCTTTTACTAGAGAAAAAACTACAACATCCCCCCAAAGAAAATCAAACCTTTAAGAAGTAATAACAAAGACTTCTGGTTCAGCTTTTCAAAAAAATACTGTACCTGAAAAACCTCAGAGATCATACTATTAGCAAAGTATCTGTTGAATTTTGATCATGTAAAACATCCAAAAATTGGTATAATTCACCATTTTAGAAAAGTAATGAATATGTACCAGTTGGATGCTCTTACAGTTCTATCTACTTGCTATGTTAGAGAAGAAATAAAGGTGATGTTCATAAAGACAATGATAAAATTTCCTTCACTTAATAGGCAACTCTCTGATTACTGGCCACTGGAGTATTAGGTTGAATTGCATCACTGATGAATAGCCAAGGGACTCAGTTAACAAAAATCAGTGCTTTTAAAGTCTTTAATGATCAGAACAAAATGAATGAAAGCATTTGTCAAGATTATGATTGTCATTAGAAAATGCTAATTACATATTAGTTTAATAATTACCACATGATCATTTACAAAAATTATTAAATTTTTTTACTTACTTTGAAAAATTAATTTTTTTTACAAAGTGTTCACAATAGTGCTTTTAGAAGCTAAAAATTTTAAGATTACAGAGCTTCTGAAGTTGGGCTGCTACTGTTGGAAAGCTGTGATCTGAATTTATTGCCAACCCATTTGATTTCACTCACTTAAAGATATATATTAATAGCCTCTTAAGGAAAGCTAGAGAAGAGTAGAACTCATAAAGTGCAGGTAACTTTCCCACAAACACAGCTATACAATGAAAAGTTTAACTCCAGCAAAAAGCCAATTGTTAATTAATACACATGTACTAAGTAAGACCTATCACTTCTCAATATTGAGCAGAGATCTGATCTAAAAAATGATGGTATTAGGCAAGTATCAAACGTATCTGTAAGAGCTGTGTCATCTGGACAGCACAACAGATGAATATACCACCAGTATTACAACAAGACTGCTTACTTTTGATAACAAAAATACACTTATATTTTTCTGCATACCAGTGTTACACCAGTTCTACAGCTCAAGTTGCATCAGCAGCCACTAACTTGACCACAACAACAAAAAAGCATCAGGCACTAAAGTGAACTCAAATGGAATTTTTCTCAGCCAGTAAGAATTTTTACCATTCCAACTAAATCTGTGACTAATACAGTACTTAGGTTCTTTTGCCCATCTGCAACTACAGAATCTCTGTAAAGAACAGTTTTCCTACTTTCAGTTTAAAGTTTAAATTTTAAACAAGCAGTATTAGCTCAGATAACATACTTCCCTTTAAGGGGAGAGTATAATTGCACTATGTCCAACAGTACAGCTTTAAAAAACACACCCAGTATAAAACCTGAAAACTATAGAAAATATTTCATATGTTATTTCTCATCTAAGATCAACATTCTCCGCATTCTCTCCACAGAGAAGATGGAGTTACTGAATGCCTTCTTTGCTTCAGTCTTTACTGCTAAGGCTGGCCCTCGGGCATCCAACCGCCAGAGGTAAGAGAGAAAATCTGGAGTAAGGAGGACTTCCCCTTGGTTGAGGAGGATTGGGTTAGGGATCACCTAGGCAAACCGGATCCTCACAGATCCATGGGCCCTGACGGGATGCACCCACAAGTGCTGAGGGAGCTGGCGGATGTTCTTGCCAAGCCACTCTCCATCATCTTTGAAAGGTCACGGCGGATAGGAGAGGTGCCCAAGGACTGGACGAAAGCAAATGTCACGCCAATCTTCAGCAAGAAGGAGGACACGGGAAACTATAGGCCAGTCAGCCCCATCTCCATCCCCAGAGAGGTGATGGAACAGTTCATTCTGGAGGTCATCTCCAGGCATGTAGAGGAAAAGAAGGTTATCACAAGTAGTCAACATGGATTCACCAAGGGGAGATCATGCTTGACCAACCTGATAGCCTTCTGTGATGGCATGACTGGCTGGGTAGATGAAGTGAGAGCAGTGGATGTTGTTTACCTTGACTTCAGCAAGGCATTTGACGCTGTCTCCCATAAGACCCTCACAGGTAAGCTTAGGAACTGTGCGTTAGATGAGAGGACAGCGAGGTGGATCGAGAACTGGCTGAAAGGCAGAGCTCAGAGGGTTGTGATCAATGGCACAGAGTCTGGTTGGAGGCCTGTAACTAGTGGTGTTCCCCAGGGGTCTGTAGTGGGTCTGGTTCTGTTCAATATATTCATCAATGACCTGGACAAAGGGATAGAGTGTACCCTCAGCAAGTTTGCTGATGATACAAAACTGGGAGGAGTGGCTGATAGGCCAGAAGGCTGTGCTGCCATTCAGCGAGACCTGGACAGGCTGGAGAGCTGGGCCGAGGGGAACCTAAGGAAATTCAACAAGAGCAAGTGTAAGGTCCTGCACCTGGGGAGGAACAACCCCATGCACCAGTACAGGTTGGGGGTTGACCTGCTGGAAAGTAGCTCTGCTTCTGAGAAGGACCTGGGAGTGCTGGTGGACAGCAGGTTGACCATGAGCCAGCACTGTGCCCTTGTGGCCAAGAAGGCCAACGGGATCCTGGGGTGCATCAAAAGGAGTGTGGCCAGCAGGTCGAGGGAGATTATCCTCCCCCTCTACTCCGCCCTAGTGAGGCCACATCTGGAGTACTGTGTCCAGTTCTGGGCTCCCCAGTTCAAGAAGGACAGGGAACTGCTGGAGCAAGTCCAGCGGAGAGCCACAAAGATGATCAGGGGACTGGAGCACCTCTCTTGTGAGGAAAGGCTGAGAGACCTGGGTTTGTTCAGCCTGGAGAGGAGAAGACTGAGGGGGGATCTTATCAATGCTTATAAATATCTGAAGGGTGGGTGTCAAGAGGATGGGGCCAGAGTCTTTTCAGTGGTGTCCAATGACAGGACAAGGGGCAATGGGCACAAATTGGAACACAGGAAGTTCCAGCTGAACATGAGAAAAAACTTCTTTACTGTGAGGGTGACAGAGCATTGGAACAGGCTGCCCAGAGAGGTTGTGGAATCTCTTTCTCTGGAAATACTCAAAACCCGCCTGGACGCAGTCCTGTGCACCCTGCTCTAGGTGTACCTCCTCAAAAAGAGGGGTTGGACGAGGTGATCTTCAGAGGTCCCTTCCAACCCCAACCATTCTGTGATTCTGACTTGGAACAGACCCCTGTGACAAAGTGGCACATCTCTGCATTATTGTCCTTAAGAATGTCTTAATTCTATTTAGCAATGAAATAATTACACCAGTACTCTTGTTATCCTTAGTAGTACCTACTTAATATGTGGGAATTTGGGTAACGACAGTAATTTTACTTGAGCTTTCCAAAGAAATAATTAAGGTTGACTACTTTAAATGCATGCTAATTCCAATCACAGTGTAGAAGCATAAATGGCTGCCTCTGACTGATTTCCATAGCTGCTATGGCAGAGGGACAAGGTTAGCTTCAAAAGAAAGCAGACATGCTACTGCCAAACCAAAGTCTGGTGCACCGAAACCTGTATAATTTGCTTAATCTCTTCTGCCAAGTGCAGTATAACTTATTCCTGATCAGACTCACTGGTAGAGTACGAGTCATGGAGAGGAAGAGGCAAAACTCAAGAAACCCCTCTCAGGATGAGTCTTCAAACCTGGTCTTGAGGGGAAATTATTTGGATTTCTTTGAATTAAAAAAAATAAATGAGGGATTGATCCTCTGAATAGTTGCTCAAGTAGCAACTGAAATGCAACTGTATGCAGACAGAGTGTAAAACACTGGCTAGATTTAGTCAGGGAGCAAAGAGGAATACCACGTCCAGATGACAAACCACTTTGGGACTTTGGCAAAGGAATGCAGAAACCTTCACATATACATCACACTGTTTTGAATCTTGCCCAGGTCAGTGGTTACTCAAGAGTGTGAGCTGTCCGTGTAATATCAGTTGGCAGTTCTGTCTGACTAGTTTCCACTACAATGTCACCACATTTGCCACTCTTGTTGGCAGTTTTAGTCTAAGGAGTGAATGGGGATGTAAATTGAACTACTCATGTCTAAAGGTGGTAGCTACAGATCAAGGTTAAGACACTAGCAGGGCCACACGAGATTCCTGCACTACTTTTTTCTGTACTTCGTCTGTGGAATAGAGGTATTAAGTCTCCATGGCTGTCAATCTGGCACTTTTCATGAGTACTAAATTCATTTAAACAAATAAATAAATAAAATTATGTGTTTCAACTTGTCATTTGGGTAAGATCTGTTTTATTGCTGCAATTTTTGCTGTAGTATGTACAAATCCATCACAAAAGTCTCTATGATGCAATCCCTTTCTAAAACTGTTAACTATGTAGCTTCTTCCAAAGAAGCCTTAGATGCTGTGACAGTGATACTAAGCCTACATCAAAAAAAAAGATCTTAAAAAAATATAACTGTAATGTTTTGCTTTCAGGGAATTTTTATAAAGCTCACATTCCAGAACCAGGCACACACACAGAGCATTTAACCAACTTCCATGTTAAAATAAATTTCAGACATGTAATGTTAGTTAAAGATATTAGAAGTTAGTTAAAGATAGTTAGCCCTTGAAAACCAATCTCAATCCTATTTTTCTGTTAGTGAGCTAATACTCATACATGACTTTTACCATTTTTTCTTTTACAAACTTTTTTGATAAAAAGTTCAGGAAAAAAACCATTTTTGTATCTGGTATGTTAATTTGATCTGTGCGTTTTTAAAGGAACATTTATTTTCTTAAGAACACAATCAGTGCAGTTACTGATGGTAGCAAATACATACTGCTTGGATGTGCATTATGGTGATATATAAGGGTAATACATATCCAAAATTTGTTTTTATACCTATATTTTTATATAATACCATTGACAGACTATGTTTGTTCTTAAAGGAAGAAAACACTAAATATGCTATCAATTTCATTGTGCAACCTGATTTAGAGAAGAGAATATAAAACTGGAAGATTTATTCTGGAAGAACAATTAAGTTCAGAATATGTGCTAGCATATAAATAACAGTAAGACCAAGTTAAAGCAGAAAATGCTACACTTTTCAGGAACGCATTTTCAAATAAACCTAATGTTATGCCTTCATCTAATACTGGTGCTTTCATAGAAGTGGACATGATGGAGATACAGAGAACTACCATAGATTTCCGACTCTCTTTATGTCGGCTTAGAAGCGGGTTCTTTGTCTTCAGCATGCAGATGGGTCTGAGGTGCAGAAGAATACTGGAGAAAAGACATTAATAGATTTGTTAAACTTTTTGCTATATCCTAAAAGCACTCACATGCACCAACAGTTGAGGCTACTGCCAATGCAGTAAGCAAAAAAACCACGTGCAGGTTATCAAACTCTGTTACGTTTTCTATAAAGAGCAGCTTCAGAAGCAGCAGAACCAACAACCTCGTTACTAAATAGTTACATCCTGCACACACTCCTCAGCGTGGCTTCTATCATGACTTCAAGTAACATCCAAACCGCAGCTTTTTTCTTTAGCTTGGTCGTTAATGGTATATTCTTGTAAAATCGATTTGAAAATGACAGGAGGTGGCAAAGTTATTTTTGGCTGAGGGAGGGAGAAGTGACATGTAGGCAGGCAGCCATCAACAGCATGGTTACCAACACACTATTTCCAAGCCAAAAAAGGGAATATAACACCTTATTAAAATTATATTTATTTTATGTGTAAAGGATAGCTGAAAGAAAGAGTCAACAAAATAAGCTCTGTAAAAATACATGCTTTGTCTCTCCTTCTTCTTACTCAACAGGAAAAATTCTTCTCCTAGCAGGACCTCACGTGAGGAATCAGGCAATGTTCTGCAGCTCATGCACTCCCAATCCTCAACCCTTCCCCTGCATTGCTACACTTCTTTGGCCCCAGGATTAATATCTCTTTCTCCTCTTTTCTACCAGCAGTGACTCTGCTACTGCCTCCAGCCACCATAGTGCCAAGTCCAAACCAATAGGGCTGTCTCCTTCCACCCAAAACCATAATCAGCATGAGGAACAGCAAAGGGCCTAAGCCTTCCCTGCACGGAAATACCAAGGATTATTCCTTTGGGCTTGGTGCCATGCGTTGCCTGCAACATGCTCGTGCCTTGCTACTTGGTAACTACTATGAAATCTAGACGTGAAGTTATAGAAGCTCGTGCCCAAGCTAGTAAGTCTTAGGGTCATACCAAGTATGTTTCCATTATAATGAAGACTGAATGTTTTCATTAAAAAAAAAAAAAAAAAAAAAAAAGTAATAGAAGATTCTCATACAATTACCTGAATTCCAGTGCTGGGGTTTAAGGTAGATATTAATTACCATGCAATTTACAATTAAAAGTAAGAGCTGGTGATACTGGAACAGAGTCAGACAACCTGCAGAGCACTGGGTCTGCAACTGAATGGTCTGGGCAAGCAGCAGCCCAATGTTCAAGAACATACAGATGACCAACTCAGAAGAGCTGATAGTTCAAAGAGATTTTCCCATTTGTGCAATTTCTAAACCAAAACAAATCAACACCCCCAACAAAAACAAAAACCAAAACGAACAACTCCCTGTCCCCCCCAAAAAAGCACCCTAAAGTTTCCGGAGCATAAATAAAGCTACCTGTGGTGATAGTTCTGGTGTGATGTTCTGATAAAATTCCAGCCCTGTTTCTTCATCATAAAATCTGCCAGAGATACCATGGGTCTTGTATGATTCTTTTTTCTCCTAGAATTCTTAGTGGCATTGATACAATTAAGAAAGGAATTTATAAAGAATGTGACAAGCAAAAAAAGAAAAAGAACGAGAGAGACTGTGTGTGTGCAACAGAGAGCACACGTGAGAGAGAGGACAAGATAACAAAAGAAAGACAAGACCCTATGGATGGCAAAGGAAGCCTACAAATAGATTTTATAAAGTACTGCTTTCTGATCCCCTGGAGTTCATTTACACAACAGTCTACCTAGCGTGATTCCTGCCTTCTCACCCATCTTCTTTTCATTCCTTTTAGATTTTCTTGCTTGCCTGTCAAAAGTGTCATCTTTAACTTCAGGTGGGTATACTGATTTTTAGTACAACCCCAGCAAAGGACACTAAAATTAATAGTATGTTAGTTGTGCAACACTCCTACTCTGTTACTCCTATTTCTTTATGCTTATTAGCCACTTCACTTTAGAGCAGGAATTTATCAATTAATGCATGTTTGCATACGGAAGCCCTGTTTCATATGGCATAGAAACATCTTTGTGGTGTTTCCTACTAACCTAAGTTAACCTGCTTAGGAACCCCTGATCATAACTTTAGTTAAAACCAAAAAAAACCCAAATGAACAAACCTCTGCTGACAGAAAATAACGCGTAAGGAAGAACTCCTTTGGCAGTCTAACACTCTTTTGGGTTCGAAAAATATATCAAATTGATTTGTAAGAATCCTATTTTGAACTGCGGCCTGATCCTGTTCAATTGATATATTGTTGAGAGACAAAAAACCATGCTTAATACATTGTTTAAAAATTAAGAGTCAGGAATGATTAGAACACAGTTAAAATATCTTCAGTCTGTTTTCCCCTCTGATATGGGTAGATGAATTTGAGAATCAAAAGTTAAACAAAGAAGTGTAAAATACAATTATACTGTAACACAAATACATTACACTCCAGAGATAACAAAATATCAACAGTAGTATTAAATCTGCCCTGAAGTGAAGAGGTATGAAGCAATTCATTAAAATAAAAGAAGAAAACTAGCTCATTCTGCAGCTAACAACTGCTAACCATTTTTTTCAGGAAAAAAATCTAACAGTGTGTAGTTTTGTCCTGACTTTCTTTATTTGCAGATGCAGAACATGTGGGATTTGCCTTCAGATGCTCTCACACTATTTCGGGAATGGGAAACCGGCAGCGGAAGTTCAAGATTCAGTGGCATTTTCTCTCCCTTTCCTGATCACTCTTGACTGTTAGATTACTGCACATGATCAGCCAAATGAGATGTACTAGAAAAGTAGCCAATAATGAAAACTGGAACCAAACCTAACAAAAGACTATGGAAAGGTTTAGTTTTGAAAGCAACATTATGTAAAGGTTGTCTTATCTGAGTATCCTTCATGCACATTACTGACATACGTGGTAGCTAGATAAATGCAGGAGTAGCTGCAGTTCCTGATGCAAAATCCGATTTTTTGATTTTTATTTTTTAAATCAAGTAGTAACAGTTTTTTTTCATTTCATGAGTCTCTTTTTTTTTTTTTGGAAATTGAACATACTTGCTGCTGAAACTTACAAAGTACTGCTCGCTGGGAGAGTTCTATGGCAGAATAAGGCAGAAATAAAATAGAATAAAATAAAAATTTAAAAAGTGTCAAATCACAGGTAGAATACGAATTAATAAAAATCTAAATATTTCAAACGTGTGGGATATAGTTAGGGAGCTGAAACGTAACTCTAAAGAGACCTACGTAGGCCAAAATTTCATCAACTTAGAACTTGAGTGGAAGGAAAGGTCCTGAAGCAGAAGCACATTCGAAGTCTGTTGTAGACATCTACTAACTCAAATCCTCTCAGTCATAATTTCTTCATAATCATAAAGTGAAGCTGAGTCCTAACACGAGCCCTCCACTTGATTTTGACGTGCACGCAGAAGATGTTACTGCTTGTAGCATCAAACCCACTAATAACAATAACCATAGACTAGCAATCTAGCTTGGTTCTCACTTCACAAACATAATTCAGCCTACGTCTCTAAATCTAGCTCCCATCCACACATAGAAAAACCCATCAGTTAATCCAGAAAGGAGAGAATGGCTAAAATTTAAAGCAGAATAATTTATCAGTTGCTACTGCAATCACTGTGCACTATGCTACTGCAATTTAAAAGTCGCCAGTCTTCCAATATTTTAATTTTCCTTGGGTGTCCAAAAGGGGTTAGTTTTCTTATACTGTAAAAGAAGCAATCATGCAGCAATCATTTTGTGGGTACACTTCTGAGAAATCTCTAAAGAATCTGTGACAAACCATGTAAAAACATTCTCTTGGCTACAGGTGCATTTGGGTACTTCAGCTTAGTTCAGCTGTTGTAAGAAATGTGGAAGGTACCACAGGGACTGCAAGTGAAAAAGCTAAGCACAGAGGGAACTCATTTCTCACTTAGGTAAGGCTAATTTCAGAGCATGACATGAATGTAGCTACCCTTCCAGGTCACGTTTTTGACTGGGCCTTAAAATTATCTCAGTTTTTGTGAAGTATGGATTATTTCATAATGTAAAATAAATGAATAAATAAAAGTCCCAGGTGATATCTTCCATTAAAAGTATTCCACTGTTTATTTGAGATGAACTTAACCTAGTAAGGATACATTATAATTGATCTGTAGTGACTATTCAATGTCTAACTGAGCTACAACTTGGTGGGGGACCATACATCCTCTCAAAAGCACTTTCCCGTGGGAGTTCATTACTTTGCCATTGCTGAAACAGTTAAATGCAACCCATCCAGACTATATAATGGGTTCACTAATGTAAAACGTGTCATAAATACTGAGTTGTCATTGTCTGCTCCGTAAGTTTCCACGAGCTAGCCCACGCAGGACGTGGCTGCTTCCTACAGGTTACCATGCTATGCCAAACACCTTGTTTCAGTTACAAGCACATTAGCACTTTCTGCACTAGAATCCCTAATTGTTGCTGTGCCCACACATTGTAGAACAGTTAAATCTTCATGATACTTTGGTCTTAGTAAGATCACCGACCTCACAGTGCTGTTCCTGACCCCATTAATGCACAATGAAAATAGTGTTGTTATCCTCCTCCCTGCTCCCCTGGGAGAACAGAAACACCACCAAACATTTAGGGATCCCCAAATGAATTTGGAATTTCTCACTTGAATTACTTATGGTTTTGGTAAACTGCCTCTAGTCTGCCAGTGTTCCAGCCTCTACTTTTGCAGAGAACAATATAATTAAAAAGAAAAAAACACCACCACATAACAATCCTGCCTCTCCAACACTATGCCCAAATCATGTCTATATAATTTAAATCTGTGTGTTCATTGCCAAATCAGACAGCCAATAATGAGAACAACTAAACTAACACTAAATATATACACTTGGTCTTCAGCCATGGATATGCATATATCTACAGCTGCACAATCATGTTCCCCGAGGCAGAATTACAGGGCAGATACGTGAGTCAAGCAATGGGGAGTGTCTACTGCACAATACCTTCAGCTATCTCCTATTAAACTGACCACAACAAGGTGCCTCAGAAATTCACCGGTGAAAGTGTAAAAATAGAACAGGGAACCAGTTTCTGGTTAAAACATAATTAAACAACAGATTTTCCCAGATTTCAAAAATCATTTTAGTTCTTGTATATATATATATATAGAGAGAGTAATGAAAAAATAGATTCTTCATAACAGCTTGCAAGATGTCCACAGATTTATATATCAGGAATAATTAAAAAAGAAGGCATGAAGGATTCAATGAGCTGAGTACATTCCAGTCAGCCAATAAAATGCTTATTTGTCGGATAGTTTGGATTGTTTATATGAATAATAAACATCTAACTTACAAGTATTATACTTGCTAGCTTGATTTTTTTTAACAGATGCACTTTTAAACTTGTATAGATAACATCAGTTTTATCTGATTGCAAAGAGATTTGACTGCTGAAGTAAAAGATGCAAACTTTTCTTACACAGACCCAGATCAATCCCTGTCTCTGTTTTTTGTCTGCTTTAATACATGTCAATGGTCTTTAAAATAGCTCTTCTAATCATTATCCAAATCGACAGGAAAGGCACCAAATGCATCAGAAATAAAACAAGTTAAATTAAAAATACATAAATGCAAGGCTTTAGACAATAAAATAACCTGTCCAATACTTAAAGGGCATCTAGAAAATAGTGATCCCTCTGTTCCTTGTCTGCAATAAAAACAGTCCAACGTATGCAGAATTGATCAAGCAGTTTCCTTCTTCGTATTTAAACATTTCTAAGAAGAGTTCAAAAAGCTTGTGCTGACCAGGATGCCGACCAGAATGGGAATGGCAGAAGGGATGAGGGAGCGACTCTAATTTCATTAACCCTGAAATTCTAAATAATTTGCTATATCCTTTTGGAAGAGTACACGGCACATAGGTGACAGAACGCAGGTGCGGGCGTCCGTCATAATAAAGGCGGTTTGGTTGAGCGCAGCGGAGCGGCGGTGAACCTCAGCGAGAGATTACACACAGACCTATTGGCAGAACATGGCAAGGGAGAATGTCAGATTTCATACTCGGCAGACATCTACAGCAACTGATGCCTTGTAGTCAAAGGCTGTTAAATTACCTGTGAAGGGTTACTGGCAGCCCTGAATGTTTTTCTCATTGTTTATTTAGTTCCAAAAGCTCTTGGTCTTTGTGCTGATTGCCCTAACTGACAGCACAGGAAATCTGGACTTTGTAAACAGGGCGCTGCTGTATTGAATTACAGGTAACAAGTGTGTAATCAACCTGCTGGGGCTGGACCTTTGCAAAGAAATCTTCGGTATACAGACAGAAATAGGTTTCAATATGGGGGAATCTATTATGTGAGCAGATGAGTATAAAGAGAGATCAATTCAAATCCTTTGTGCTTATTTCCTATAGCATATTTGGAAAAAGAAAAGACCCTGACATGGCGGAAAGGTAATTAAGTACTTTATTCATTGTTGCAATAATAGTATAGAAATTAAAGGCGAATACGATTTGAAGTGCCCTCATTATAACCCATAAAACCATATTAGTTAAACAGTCCTTAGCCACAATATACTTCATAAAAAAATGAGGAAAAAGCTTGCAGGTTCTTGTTCTTAAAGAAGAGCTTCTGTAGTCAAATTACATAAACTGGAACAAAGACCAACTCAAAATGAAGCAGTCATTTTCGATCTTCTAAGAGGTAAAGAGAACCTCTATAAAAACAGGGGTCTAGTGAAATCTAATACTGTGATATTTCTGCATACTAAAATAACATAATAAAGTTGAACAACCACCCCCCCTCACAGACCATAGATTTATATGAGGTATTTAAACTGTAATTGTTAATTAAAAAGCATAAATAAAAATCCAGTGGTAATCAGTCAACAGAATAACCCTATGCCAGACAACACTGAGTCACCGAGTAGTACAAGAGAGGAAATCCTTTTGTTTTTCTTTTTTCTTTTTTCCTTTTTTTTTTTTTAAATCATCAACACAGACCTGTTCCATCTGTGTCTGTGGCCACCACGGGCAAAAAACTTCACTAAATAAAGAAAAGCGTAACAACAAAGATTTCAAAATATATTAACATCAGACGGTATTTCCAATCTGAACATCATTTATTAAAACAGATACCCTATGCTATCATCTTATTATGCCCCAAAGACTTGTTTTTGCAGTTTGAAATTACAAGAAAAACAAGGTTTCATTAGTGTACTCACTGATGATGATAATTTTAGACTACTTGCACTATTGGAATTTATGCTGTGTTAAAGCAACTGGACTTGTATTGCTAAATTTTATTCCCTCTAGAGAAGCACTTCGTTTCTTTGGCATCCAAAATTTCTTTTACGTGCTTGAAAAATATGTTATAAAATTGACTTTTATTTCTGTTTGTTCATCTATTGGTATTTATGTACTAATATGTCCCTAATAATTGAAATTCCTGACCTACTTGGGAGCTGAAGGTTATTTTTTGCAAATATACAACATATTAAATGCAACCTTGTCTGGTTAGAAAACCTTCAACTGAACCTATGGCATAGAAGAAGAGATGATGACAACTGACCAGGAATGATGGGAGCACTAGAGCCTTTCTTATCAGCACTCTCCACCTGATTCAAGATCTAGGCTCCAACAGATATTTCAGACAGAGTTTCAACAAACTTTCTTCAAGACTATTAAAGTTTTGGTCAAGAGAGAAAGTCAGTTAACTTCTAATGACTGTCTGTTGACACATATGCCACTTGCCTGACATACCCTTCCTTCCTAACTAATATTCCTGTAAACAACTATATTTTTTATGCATACCAAGATTTTCAGGAGAAGAATAACATTCTTTCCTAAGCCACCTGAAACAGCCAGTGAAGGATTTTTAAAATCTGACTCACAACAGTAATAGCTTGTGACAGTAAGAAACACTGGTCCAGTGTTGCACTGTGTAAAACCACATACATTTCTGTCCGTTCCAAATGTACCGCATATCAATGGTATTGGAGATCTGCCTGTTCTGGTCTCATGAAAAGTGGTTGACATGAACATGATTTCACATTTTTCTACAGTTCTTCTTTTAAATTGTTTCTTTCAGATGTTCACTTTCCATTTGCTTTTCAACACACTTTATATAGGTATGATGACTAAAAACTCATTAGCACTGAAACTAAGGTACCTATCATGTAAATATTAGCACACATATTTACGGTCTCAATTGACTCTCCTAAAATCAATGTTAATAATTTAGTTGCACACTTTAAGTACATGAACACTGACATTCATGGGTAAGAACTGAACATCTACTTAGCCCTATAAGGCACATAAAAATGGTATATGTATGGCCTCCATTTTATCATATTTTGGCTTTTGTCTGAAACACTGCTAGGCATTCTGCAACAAGAACACCATGAAACGTAACATAGGGAGTCACAGTGGCTGGCCTTTGCACTGTAGATGGAGAAACAGGTAAAACTCCTGTTTCTCTTAAGTGTTTTTAATCACCTGAAGCTTGCTTTTTAAGTTACTGTTTTCCTTCTCTTTCTCTCTTTTTCTTTTTCTCTTTTTAGAAAGCAAATTTAAAAGACTTCTCCAGAATTATTTGCTGTACTGAGGCACTATTAAGTTAGACATGGGCATGCAACTCCCCCTTTTCAGAGTACTAACTGCCTATCTAAAAGACAAATACAAACGTCATTGAATATATGGATCTAGGCTTTCTTCTCAAGGACAAACACCGTTTGTCACATCAACTCAAAGCGCACATCTTCCAGAATAAAGTCTTTATTTGACCACTTCCTGCACCGAGCACCTATCCTAGAAACATAATGGCATTTAAATTCAAACCCGCAAAACAGAGCCTGTTGTACTAGTACAACAATGAAGCAGTACAGCCAATGCTGCACTCTTAACTAGATTCACACTGATAATATATAGCTATAATTCTGCTTCAATTAAAAGCATATTTCAGCAGAAGCTCAGAATATGATAGTTGCTCTATGCATTTTAATAATACAGATCCAGAATTCTGCCTTTGCTAAATGTATATCAGTAAAATGGTGTCAGAATTCTACTTTACATAAATAAAGACTGATCATATTAAGACAAAATCCTGCATAACCTAGATGTATATTAATGGCAGCAACCCAGAAACTGAGCGCAATCTTTACACTCTAGATAAAAATCAGTAAGCCTATTTCAACTGACTTCAATGTTTTAAAAGCAGAAGTGTTTTATTCTCTCCAGGAAAAAGAAAATATGAAAAAAATAATCAATATACAATACCAAAATCTAATGAAAATGCTTAACTGGTTCTAAATATTAGCATAGGAGGAACATGCTATTACATGACTTTTGCAGCTACTAAAGTCAAGTTAATTTACCCTGTACTTAAAAAGTTAATACAGGAAATGCAAAATTCTTATTGCATTAGAAAAAAATTTCTGAAAGACTACAATATTTATCCTCGATTTTCATGTCATGCAATTTTGTTTTAAATTTAGAAGTAAAAGATTGATGAACTACTGGACTATGCATTTTACACAGGTTTTCCTAGGAATCTGTTACTGAAAACGTGTACATATGTTTCTGCAAATTTCAACACCTGGAGACTAGATAGATTAATATTTAATGCTATTAACAACATTAGGAAAGTTGTGCAGTGTCACTTACTTGTGGCCTAAATTGCAGGATGTCACTGGAATGGACCAAAATGGGTAGCAAATGTAAGCTATGACAGTGAAAGTATTCTGAAGAACACACCCGTTTTCACTTATTCCAGTTCCAGCGTTTCTAGCAAGGTTATTGGAAATATTGCTCCTCAGTATTAAAACTACCCATATAATACGTTTACTGTCTGACTCTTAAGTGATTAATTGTGATAAGCTAAGGCAAAGACAAGTTAACATTATATCCAAAGAACACCTTTCTTGCATATAATTAACCCCAAGGTGTAGGCAACTACATTTAACTGAAAGACGAATATTAGAAGGTAAATCAACTTAACCTGTTTGTAGGAGGATTAAAAGTGTAGGCCACTTATAAAAGTATCTAACTCTACTGTAAGGGCACTGACTTATTCTTGGCATCATAATAAAGGTCAAAGGTATACAACAGAAGAGGCAACGTGTGTGTGCATAGCTCTCACTAGAAATCTTTAACACACAGTATTCTGCTCTGGCTTTTGTTCAAGGCCAGAGAGCACATCATCCTTTGTAGTTTGCTTTTGCCATCTAACGTCCCTGTTCAAAACCTGTATATACTCCGCAAAGTATTAAATCAGGAATACAATATCCCAGAAGTATTTCTCCTCCACTGGAACATACTGAAGTCATGGACCCAGGCTTTCCTGACTCTTTCGAAACTGGGCCGAGAAGTTCCTCATAAATATTATTGGCTTAATTGAATATGTTGCCAATAATGCTCAATTTTGCTGCATAAAGCAGTAAAAATACTCCTTAAACAATGAATGCGAACTAGAAGGTATTTTATACACCTTTCTGAAGAGGTATAAACTTGGCTTGCATAGATACATCCATCTAGATACTTTTAGATGAGTAGATGATATAGATAAATACGATTGCTTGGAAAACAAGGGTTTAGCACTGAAAAAATACAGATACTAGTTCTTATCTTTCAAGGGATAATTGCATTACTTAGCCTATTAATGAAAATCATAAATTAGCCACTTCAAGAAGAGAAATCAACAAATACAAGTATTTAAAAAAAAAAAAAGTCTGACCAAAGGCTTCTGCAAAGCAGCCTGTAACTTCGTTTTTTACTACTGCTGCAAGAGTAAGTCTTGGCTCACAAGACTCTATTAAGAATTCAGCTACACCAATGACAAAGCAAAAAAATTGAACAAAACCACTCCAATGCACAGCTACCAGATCAGTTTTATAGCCTTAGTGGTGATAAAATCATCATGACAGTGACCTGGCCAGTATGGTCTTAAAAGTTTCCAGCTGACTTGGTTGACAGAGGAAAGAACCCACCGATACCAAAATAACTTTTACACCGCTTTAACTAAATACACATCAAGGAATGTTTCCATAATACAACTGCAGAAAAAACACATCTCCAACTGAAATAGTGAAACTAGTAGTGTAAACCCAGCATCAAAACTGCAAATGATTTTCAGACTGAATTAATAATACTCATTAAAAAGAAAACAGTAAAAAGGCTGAAGCTTTTTTCATCTCATAGAAAATATATAAAATAGTCATATATAGGAATTTCTTAACATAGATAGACAGATGATCCTTACAGAAAGACAAGAGGATAGTTAAGACTCCTCATATTAATATATAGTGATTTTTTTCCTCAAAACACCTTGACTTAAGTGGAAACGAGTTATGGGTAAGAAGTAAAGCTATGGTCATAGATTCCTGGAACTGATCTTTCTCAAGCAGCTTTAACTCAGTTAGAATTGATTTTGAGGCTACATCAAAATAGTCAGTCTCCATTCCCTCACACACAGCTAAAGTACCCAGGCTTTGGTTTTGGTCATATATTCTGCACTTTCCTGCGTTTTCCAAACCAATTGCAATTGGTTTAGGCAAACAAGTGCCAATCCTGCAGAAATATTTTGGACTTCCTGGTTTCAGGGAGAAGTGAAAATGGAAGCTCTGTTACATGGTCACCCACAGGGCGGGATTCTCAGCAGCACATGCAAGTACATTCATGGGAATGTAAGAATGAAAAAAACAGCTTCTAAACCTTTGTCTGTCAAAAACTGCTCCGTAAGTACAATGAAGACATTTGTAACACTTCCACTTGTTTTGTTCAGGCAATGAAGAGGATGACTGGGGGGGGTGGGGTGTGGGGAGGAAATCAGCCCAAACTTAATTCAGCTAAAAATATAATCCTACTGCAAGTGGAACTTAAATAATTCAAAAGGGAAAGCCAAACACTGCATAAAGCCCACTACAGACTTTTTTCCATTTTTCTTCAATTTAATAGGGGATGTTGTGGTGGGGAAAAGCATACAGCCCTAATGACTTGATTACAAGAGAATATTAATGGAGTAAGTCAGATGATGAAATTGTATAGAGCACTAACTCTTTCACTTCAAGTCCTCATGCAGAACTGTTGCTATAGTATAAACTCTTACCCTGCCTTATCACACAGTAACTTTCCCACCTGAACAAGTTCCATAATAAAATTATAAAATCTAATTGGTCATTTTATTACCTGGTTAACAACAAACAACTCAACATAAAAAAAAGCTAATGTAACAATTAAGATACTTAATTAAAAAGACACTGAAGACAAACTGAACTGCAATAATATATAACTGCAGTATTAATTTCCAACTAAAATTAGGAAAACACATAGTGTAAAATTGAACGGCCAGGTGTTCCAGCAGATACTACCAGCATACAACTGAGGCATGATACATTCTGCTTCGCTCAAAAAACCACAACCACCTAAAATATCAGTATGCTTAAACTTTAAAAAGTCAGACAGCTATGAAATACAATTACTCCATACATCGATTTGATGAGTTCAATACAATAACGCATGTTGGAAGAAAATGTTGCAACTCAAACTAACGCATGATGAATACCAGGAAGAGAAGTCATGATATGCGACGACTCATTAATCAACAAGGCATAAAAATATCCATAAAGCTCTAAAGGAAGTTTATGGACCATATTACACTTATGTCCCACTGAAGGGCATAAGCAAATTTAACACTGATTATTAGCAAAACCGATCTTTCAAAGAGTCTTTGAAAACTTGGATAATAATAATCATAAATAGCTCACCTAAGTTCAGCAGTGATGAAACTACAGGACCGCACCACACAGTAAGAAATATCTCAAAATGAAAAACAAATTGCGTTGTTCCATTTAGAGCTAATATATTGTTAAAGGTAGTTCACAACTGAGTTACTGGCTTCTAATGTCTTACTAAGAGTTCTCCAAACACAGAAAGTATTGTATCCCTATGCAGTCCTGTCTGATGAGGAGAAACGCTCTCCTGGAATAGCTAATGGGTGCAAGCACAGTTCCCACACACTGGAGCAGTATGCTCTTCCATTTTGGAACAGCATGAATGCAGTTAAGACATGAAAAGATATTTATAATTGCTATCTAACTCCAGTTAGAAAGTTTCTCAATCGCTTCCCAGAGCTGCAAAAAAGTATGTATCTAGAAATATAGTGGGATTTAAAGCGAAGAGCCACTGCCATACTATGTCGAATGTAAGAAAAATACAGAAGACAGAACATGAATCTCTACTTAGTCTTTATTGAAATGATAAATGCAATTGAAGCAGTCTCAGCAGACTTGGATTATGGAAAACACTATCTGAGATCAGCTGCCTGGAAAGTACATTAAAACTGTTGGTAAACTCTGTAATCGTATATTCAGCTGAAAGTTTGTCGCCGTTGCCTTTTCTGACCAATTCAGCATTGCTGGTTAGATCAAACAATGTTGTGTTTGTATGCCAAACCTACAATGTCTGTCTTTGCTGCAGTGTCAGTAACATAATATATGTGAAATAGCCACACACAGCAGTTTTCTACGTCTCCTATACCTTTAACTTAATCAGACACAGTGTGACTCACAAACGTCTGAGATCATTTCTTACTTTCTGCTTGTGTGAGCTCAGGAAGACCTCTTTAATTTATCACCAAATAAAGGCACAAATTGCTGGTGCTGGTGATTCTGGTATCAGCCTGCAATTTCAAGATTGAGAAACGTTTTCGTTCAAATGACATTGTCTACTTTTCAGTGTTGCTCTTTTTGACCAAATAATCTTTGATTACTTCATAAAACTCTCTTAACATCATCACCAGATCAAGCCAAACACTAAACAGTGTTTGTGTTTTCACTTGGCTTCATTTGGCTTTTATAAACATGGATATAATGCTTCCTTCCATGACTAAATCCTGACAAGTTATCCATGTTCAGGTTTAGATTCATTACGCATATAAAAGTGAAATATAAAATTCAATGCCAGCCCATATTTAAAAATAATTTTTGCCATACCATACTAATGAAAACATAGCGTCACTGTAGAGGACATACTGTTTGGGTGAATGAGAATACAATACCTATGTGCATCCTGTGCAGTCAGAAAAGACTTGGCAACTATTCACGACGCAGACAAAGGAATTCTTTCAAGGACATGTAGCAAAATAACCTGAAGTTATGAGACAAAAAGACAGGACTAAGCAAGACCAGTCTGGAATGGCCTTCCTCAAACTGGAATGGGCAAAAATGAAATTAACTCAGAGTTGTAATCCTTCACTTCTTTTTTCACCTCTGGACTTGATATTTCATAATTTAGGGCAAGAATTTGCCACTGCTAGATGAAATCTACAGAGTGTTCACAACTGTAGAGGTAGAATGAGTAGAACTGTAGGGTGTAAGAATGATTGTACCATCTGGCCTGAAACTTGAGTTACCTTTTTTTTTTCCACTGAAGAAGTGGTTTACTTAGCACTCCTGAATGTTTAGTTACGCTCTGTTTTGGAAAGTAAGACAGGACAAAGAAGAAGGACTATGGATCATGAGACAAGAGTTTTAAAACCGATTCTAATTGGTTTACTGTGACAAATGGCATAACAAAAAAATAATACTTTCTAACTGATATAAGGTTTCTTCAGATGTTCACTATCATTATAGAAAAGAAAAGAAAAAAATCACATGCAAAGGTCAGATTCTCTCACTATTACTCACATTAGGCACTACCTTAACATGCCTCATGAAAAACTGAAGTCAAAATAATCTGACACATTATGGCAAAACGTCCTTTATCTAGCTCATACACCTATGAACAGACACTCAAATAATCACTTTCATGCTTTTAATTTTATTTTTAAAGACAATGTAGTGGACTATTCTTTCATTCTTTTCCAGCAATTTTAAGCTGATCTTAATTTATTGATATCAGAGGAACTATTGTTGACTTGTAATGGTGAAGGACTACGCTAGATCCAGGTATCTATGTCTAATGTTTAGGAAAATATTTCTTACCACTCAGAGTACTTATGTGAGAAATGTTTTAATTGAATAGATTGTACTTCTAGACCTAATAAAGTAAGCTTTCTCAGATGAACTAGAATGATGGTTATAAATGTTTAAGTTATAACTTGGACACTCCTCCTATGTTCTTCTGATCTGAAATGTTCAGCATAAAAGCAGTAAATATTGTCTGGTTGTTATTTCAGTCACTCTTAAAGTATTGATTTTATACTAAACATAAGGAAATTAAAACCTTAAGGTGAAACCAATGTTTTTTCTCAAGTTTACAGCCAAGTCGGTAGAAGGTTTTTTTAAAATATCATTCA
>WAAD01024275.1:52966-64789 GCA_013389945.1 Fregata magnificens
GACATTATAATATATCTGTTAATGATCAAACACAAAGAAAAATATAGGTGCACTTTACTACACACGCACATAAAAGAATATTATACATGACTGTTTTAAAATTATATCTTTTAAGTGCCGAGATATTAAACATTTAATAATTTGGCAATTTCTTTCAAAGACAACTATTAAAATTAAGGGAGAAGAGGCCAAATGTCAGCTCTGCTGAATTCACGCCTGGTCCAGCAGAGAAAGTATGTGCGGGGCCTGAGGACTAACCAATTTCTCCATTTTCCTGGACTAGAAGAAGGCCAAATGTCTCCCAGCATAAGACAGCTAAATTCAGAGCTCTTCACCTGATAAAAATCGGCTGGAATACCCTGTGTCCTTCTTCCCACCCAACCCCTGACAACAAATGACCCAGTTTTAGGAGGTATTCAGATTTTACATTTGCCCTGTCTACTTCTGAGTAATTTCAGACAACGAGGGAAAACCCAGCCAAGTTCTCTCATTTGTGCAGTTTGCTGTTCTATGGTACAAAGATTGAAGCGGCAAAAGTTACGCAAAGCTTCACTCGATTCCCTGCTTAAGGTGAAGGGCATCATGGCACAGTGGTCTACAGAGCACAAGGAAACAGAGGTGGCTACTGTGAACTACACCTGTACATCTTTACATCATCCGTAAATTCAGAGCTATTACCAGGAGTCATATCAGCCAGCACATATATCTCATTCAAATGAAGGCTGCAGTATTTACCAACAACCGTTACTGCAAGAAATAGTTTGAGATTAATATCCTTGACTAGTAAATCTAGATATGAAATGGCACAGTTAGGCAAAATGTAATTTTGGATTTGGCTCTGCTGCTGACCGGCTCTGCTACTGGCATTACAGAACAGTCTTTCTTAGGGAATATGGCTATCAGCAGCAGGTTGTGCCAGCAGTAAGAGAAACACTCTATTTCTTCTCTCTGAAATACGAGAGCACATTCCTGTACATATTCCCCCACTTTACTCCTAACATGTGTAGCTGCTACATTTTTGAAAAAGAGCCCTATTCACCATTTCCATTTCTTTTTGCCACGTAAATAAAGGCAGTGCATATCACTATTAATTTATGCCTTCTTCATAGTAGAATAGGTGCATTTTTAATAAAAAAAATAAAAAAGTCCTATATTAGAGGAAGACTAGCCCTTTGGGAGGCTGGGACTTTGGTTGCTGGGCCTTCCACAGACTCCCTGTCTAAGCCTGAAAGAGGCCTCATCCACACATGCATGTCTGAACTGAGGGTCCAATAGAATTTCTGTGGGAAGTTGGACATTTAAAAGGTAGCTAAGTTGGTAACATACTTACAGAATTGGACTTTAATTTCTCTGTACCTCACTTCCTCTCTCTTGCTACGGATTGAGATCTGAAATTATCTGGATTGTTTCTAAATTGTATAATATCACTTCTGTACTCCTGAAATACACTAAAAACATTTAAAAGGGAAGATTAGTAAATTAAAAATACTCATGACAATTCCATAGGTTCCACTGTCAAAGCCTACTACTTTTGTCCATCAAACGTCCAACCATTTATCTTGAGACCCTTACTATCAGAATAATCTAGGTTCCCGATTTCTATCGAGTTTGTCAGTGACCAGGATCTGGTTAACAGATGTGGGCACGCACTCCCACACACACAAAGTAAATTAATTTTGTAAAGGCAAGAAGTTAATTTTCATTTTGCTTAAGATAGAGAGTTGCTCTCTCAGTTTGGTATGAAAGATACAGAGCATTTTCCTCAAAATTATAGCTATTCCTTTTTTTTTTTTCTTTTCCTACTTCACAATGAAATTTCATGGAATTAATTTATCTGTAGGTTAATTTACAAACTGCATTAATTAAAACCTGCTTTCTTTGAAATATATAACCAGCTCTTTAGCATCTGTACCAATCTTTTCTCTGTCCCAAATGACACTCAAAAAGAAATAAAGGATACTTTTATCAGTAACCTTGCTTCCACTGTAGGAACATAAATGAGAATTTGAAACCTCTGAACACTGATTGCAATTGCTCACCAGCAGCAAAAATAAAAACTGGTTGTATGGATCAAAATCCCCTAATTGCCAGTGATGTTTAAATATTTCCTGTGTGCGTATTAGCCTGACTAGACAATAATTTAAAAGTTGCCCATACCACCACTGCCTTGAATGCACTGCACTGTTGAGGAAAGTAAAGATGATGATGCAAGGGGAACCAGAACGCATCACCTGGCTCATCCACACCCCATCTGAACCGCAGTTAGGTCTTATTAACAATAAATTAGATACAAATTGAAGGCAATATTCTGAAGTAGCACACAGTGAATTGAACTAACATGCAAAGCTGCCGCTGAAAAAACACAATGCATTGAGTTGTCCACAGAAATTGATATTTAAAAATACATCATCTGATAGATCTTTCTTTGGGCTTAAACGTCTATAGGAAACTTTTGCATTTTAAGCAATTAGGTCTTCCCAGATAAAACACCTGGGAAGAAAAAGTTATGTTTGAACATATGCATTAGTTACATAAATTACAGTTTTAAACAATTATGGGATTTTGTATTTACTGTAAACCCAACAAATGTTTTTTAAAGCTGCACTTATGAGAAATCTAAACTTACTACATAAGTAATATACAGTTTATTTACCCAAAACAATTGCCTAAACTCCTCCTGTAACAAAATCAAGAAGAAAATAATCTTAGAGGAGGAAAGGGTGTAAAGGATGCTTAAATATCAGTTTATTTGATCAGGGACCATAAATACTAATATCTCAGCTTCAATCACATGTAATAGCACAAGATTACTGCAGAGTGAAATCATGATTACAACGTTGTGATTTAGACTACATACATCCACACAGGAGTGGGACCTTTCCACTTCTGCCTGCCATACCCAGACCCAAGAGCAATGAAAGAGAGATGGGGCAAAGTCTTGACATAACACTCTAGACAATTATTGCTTTTTCTTCCTTCAGCAAAAGGAAGGGGTGGGATGGATATTGCAACTCTTATGAGTGTCTCTTGAGAAAAAAAATACTGCAACAGAGATGATGCTTACTTATTACCCTTCATTCATGGTTGTATCAAAACCCAAGATCTAACTTTTAAGATGAAGGATGAATTACAGGTTAATTAATCAGCATTTTAAAATGTGTACTTAACACTACGTATAAAGCTTACCCTGAAGATGATATAGTTCAAAATTCTAACAAAAGATGAAATCTGAGATATAAAAATGAACAATAAAATCACATACTTTGCATTACAAAACCAATAAAAGCTAACTGCTCTGTAACATCCTGGTCAATACAGCAATGCTATCAAATTTAAAACTTTAGCAAGAAGGATCAAGAAAGCCTGAATAAATTATTTCATTAAATATTATAGCAAGAAACACTCAAGGAAGACAGTGGATAAATAGAAATGTAATTGGTCAACTAAAGAACATAATAATAAAGTATTGTTAAGAATTAAATGCAGGGGCACGCCCTACAGATCTGTGAGGGCAGGTGCAATATCTACCAAACAGCAAGACATCATCATGCCCCATTTGAGGGGCTCTGTGCGTCTCTGCATACGTGACACCAAGTATGCAGGCTTACGAGCAGTGAGCAGGATTGCGCAGGGTTGGAAAGACTTCTGTCCATCTCCCACCCTGTATCAACACAAATACCTCTTGCAATCTGAGTATTCCAGAGGAGGTATTTTTTCCCCCCATCTAGTAACTAAATAATACTCTGGAGGTTTTAGCAAATCGCTTCCAACAGAACAGTCTTTGCTTCGAAGCGCAGAGGCCCTCAGACCCCTTGCTTCCCTGCTGCACGATGGCTTGGCCAGAAGCAAACCCGCTCCAATGCAGGAGCCACGTAGCTGCACTAATGCAATACTGTTCCCGGCTTCTTTGGGAATGTTTCGTCCGGGCTAGCCCTTCAGCACTGCTGCTTTGAAGTTCACACGCTCTGATTTTAACAGTCTGGATTCAGCCTCCACTAGTGCAGTGAAATGGGTTCCCAAATGGAGCTGATTTTACCAAGGGCAGGAAGAGCTGACACGCAGGTACCTGCAGTCAGACTTGCCCCAAACTCTACCCACAAATGGCAATAACACTGTAACACTAACACTAATGATCACCAATGCATTTTCGTGCTCAAAGTAGAACTACGCTGCTGGTTCTCGAGGAAACACTCTGCTACTCTACATTTTTTTTAAATAGAGGTACAGTGATTTCAGTAACTTTGTTTTGTTTTTATACCCTGACTCAGATCTGAAACACAATATAATAGTTTGGGGATCATTTTGACTTTTTCTTAATGAAATATAAGCAGATACTACCTTTTGTCCTGTGCTTTATCTTGGAAGTTGTAGACATACAGTGAATTCTGCAGCACTACTGGTAACACACATAGCGCACATACACAAGACAGGTGTTTAGGGCAGTATTACCAGAGATGCATCCTAATCCTAACCCAAACCTGAAGGACCATTTCATATCCTGTAGCTGAAGATCCATCAAAAAGCCTGGGGACTACGAGTAGAATTTGAATTCTAAGAAATTTCTGGGCTCGTAAGCTTCCTTGCCATTTCACATAAGCACAAGGAGGATGGCCAGAGTGCTGCTCTACCCATTAGCATATGTAATCATCCAATGAGCTGTGGTCTCGAATTACTTCTTTTCTTCCTTATCCCTTAGTTTTATATCAAATTTGTGTGGGTAAAGTTCATAATAAATTCATTTTATTTACTCAATGAATGATAATGATTTAAGCAATACAGTCTTCTCATAGTTACACAATCTAAAATAAATATATGGCTTCAGTTGTGTATTGTTGGGTATTAAAGTTTAATTACATTATGAATTAAGTAATAATTCCACAAAATCATTTGTTAAAATCAGCTAACAACATAACGTATCAACCATTACCCAGGGTAATGACCAATTTTGGGGTGAAGGTGTTATAAAGTATAACAAATAGTTTATAGCAGTGATATTTAATTTAAAAAGAATGAAATAAAGTGTTTGAAAAACCTTCTGTCACTAAGCTGCCATCCAGAGCTGTAGCCTGGAAGTCACTTATGGACACCACACAGCCACAATGTTGTTGGCACCTGGCTGTGCTGAAAGTTAAAAACATGAGAATAAAGGGGTAAAAGGGATGTAAAAACGCAGCTAGAGCATGCTGCTGCTGAATGCGTGCTATTTCATAGTCATAATTTAAAGTCATCAGAAGGGGGGAAAAATGAAGCACAATAAAAATGGAAAATGTTAGATTAATGACACAGTCATTAAAATAAAAAAAGGTGGAGTTATATGAGGAATGGGTCTTATTTGAGTTATTGAAATTAAACAAGTTATTTCAACAATCATTTTAAAAATCACATTTTACTAAGCTCAAGGAAGGGACAAAAAAATAGAAATCTTCTTGGGGAATACTTCAAATTGTCAGTGGCTTTAAAAAAATGATTTAAGATTTTCTCTTGCATCTTCTCTTTCAATTTTAGAATTTTAGTTGCCATATATTATAATGGTATTTTAGCTGCAAAAGTAGTTTTCCATTCACTGTTCTCTTGCCTTTCAAGGAGACAAACAGTTTTTCTTTCCTCTAAATGAGCACAATAAAATGGGTAAGCTGTCTGGGGAAAAAGAACCCAGAAAAACTGGTGGTATAAAGCTCAACAGAAAAATGCGGTACAGAGAAGAGGCGATCTAAAGCACGTTTACTGTATGCCATGCAATTTGTTCTACTGGTCAGGTTAGAATAAGAGTTTCTTACTGCTGAATTATCGTTAGGTTTTGTTCAAAACCAAACCCATTGTTACTGCGGTCCCTGACACTGAACCCTGAAGAAGGTAGGGGAGAAAAATTTGCGTGCAAAACTGCACCATAAAAATAGTAATTCTGTAATAAATATTAAACAGGGATCTTAAAATCTGGGGCTGGATCCTGCTACTATTCCTTATAAACCTACTTGTATAAGGTCTATGCATGCCTATATATATTATAGTAGACTAATTTTCAACACTTCAGCAAGTATTCTTCCATCTTCTTGAAAACCATCCGGAAATATCAATAGTTATGGTATCAGTTAGGAAAAGGTTGATATCGAGAGTCAGCTAAATGAAAAATAGAATAAAAATGCAAACTACGGATGCATTTAGAAGAACCAAAGCTTCACAAGATTTTCCTCTCTCTAGTTGATGTAGGCAAACCAACAGATTGTCTGTCAGGCAAACCCTGATGGAGATAAATGTAAAGGCTGGAGTGCACGCCTAATTTTTACACACAAGCTGCAACCAGACCATGGATTTATGCTTCAAGGCAACCAGATTTCTCCTTGTGTACACTTAAACACTGCTGTTGCACTCAGTCCATCTTGTTTAAATGCCTTTAAAACCAAACACAGTCTCTGCCCCCTCCTCCACTCCTACTAATTATATACTTTTTTGTTTGAAGAAGCAAGCCCTTTATTGCTCATAATTTCAGCTATCACTTGCTTGGGCACCTTCTACAGATCAATAGCACATAGTTAAGTGGATGAAAAGGCTAAATGTGATTGTCATTTGCAATGCAAGGTTGCGTGTTTTTCCCCCCCTTAAGCTTTAAAGCGCTGCACTTGGGTTTCATTTTAGAATACTAAATTCCTTTTGCAGGTATACAGTAGCTGCACATTCAAAGCCTTTTGTCTTAAATTAAATATCTGTCATTTTTTTAAGGCCAGAATACTGGCATAGGTTATAATAAAAACTAGCGCCCAACCTGCAATTTTACAGATTCCATTGCTGGTGGCCATACATCTTTGATGGCAAAACTACAGTGGTTGTAGCGCCATAAAATCAATAAATATTAACCTTTTCTGACACTTTCTGCGCAGATGCTTTATCAGTCACTGTCAGGTGATAGAACAGTCAGTGATGTACTGTATTTTTCAGCTCAGAATCCATACCAAACTAAGAAATCAATGCAGATTAACAAGCCTTTAAATACAAAAATTGGCAATGAAATTTTGGTTCTATATGATAAAAATGAAACAAAATCATGATACTACAGAATCATAAATTTAGCACAGATACTTTTAGCAATGTGCGAAATATAAATACAGTATTTCTATGGCAAAATAAGTGTGCTTGAATGACATATGAAATAAATTCAGTTTTATATTTCATGACATATCTATTCCAGCTTATAAAATTAAAAACCTAGCCAATTAGACAAATCCTATCTCTCAATATCATTTAGAAACTCACAGTTGTTACTCTGCTGAGAGACATTCATAATAGTTCAATACACTTAAAACTCCATTTCTAAACAATGTAAGCAAAAAAAAAAAGCTTACTGCAAAGTGAAAATATGTCATTTAAGTTATCTCCTACTTCGTATTATTGTAACAATAACTGCATTTAGATCTAAGCATCTTAGAAGCCTAAGGCTTTTAATTATTGGAAAACATCTTGCTGTATGTGATCCATACTGTAGCATGGTATAGGATTTCAGCATAACAACATAGACTGGTAACTTAGATTGGTTCTACTTCTCCCTATTCTGAACACTGCAATTTCTTCTACATAACACTCTACTTGTTTACCAGAGTGTTAGAAATTATGTTTATTTATATGCAATTCATGTGAAATTTTTTATTAAAATATGAGTTAGATAACATGGCCTTTCCAAAATGGTTCAGACTTCTTAAAAACTACCACAATATCTTAAAAGCTTAGGACACATGTTCTAATAATTCTTCAAATATGGAATCTAGTAGTAAATACTTGAACAACACTGGTAAGTGCTAATACGGGTCTATTTATATTCAGATATTCTTGAAAAATGAGGACTATAATTTGGCTCCATTCATCCCATATGGCCAAAGTCTATTAGAAATTATCTTATCTATAATTTTGAAATCTAGTTTCATGTTTCTTTCTAACAATGCAGGTGGAACATTGGTGTATGGACAACAATTACCTTCTCCTGGAAATAAGAGATAATACCTGAAAGACTGATATAAATTAGTAAAACCTAACAAAAAGTACAGATAATAATGTTCCACCAATATTTAGACATGTATGTCCAGTGAAGTCAGTGGCAGGTACACAACAGTATTTGGAGAAACAGAGAACTGCTTTGAGAAATATAACGTAATGCTATGTTATGTTAATGAAATCTAAATTCAAATGCACTAAAAGCTTTATCAACATAAACTTTAAATTTTAAACTGAAGAACAATTTTACGTTTGCCATTTCTTTCTATAACATCTGTACTTCTATATTAGCAAGGAAGAAACCTATTTCTGCCAATCAATCAGCATCAGGAGCAATCAGATTGCAAATTCTACAATGATTTTATTTAAAAAATATTAGCAAAAATAACTTTAATTAGCTCAGTTTACCTATTAATGCTAATATGAAAGGATCTGCGTTCATTTTAAAAATCCCAGTTGGGGGGGGTGGTGGAAGTTGTGAGTTTGAGGAAAGACAAAACCTGCAAGTTGATAAAACTTTAAAAAAAAAAAGTTGTAAAAAATCTGAACGTGCCTAAAAGTGTTCCATGTCACAATGAGGATACCAGATTAAAGCATCATTTCTGCGTATTACACAGCAGATTCACCACAGAAAGCAGACACTGACATTACAAAGTGGATGATCTTTAGGTCGTGAGCCTCTTTTGTGCACCTGCACAACCAATTATCAAAACCTGCTTCATGCCTGAGTCTGAGTTACCTTATACAAAAGCATCCCCCCAAAATCAATCATTTTTTCCTCATTTTTGGTGAGAAGATGGCAGCAAAATTGAAGTACTTTCAGAATGAGGAGTCCTATTTTCTCCATCAAAGCGTCATTAGTTCTCTCTACTTTCCTGAGATCCTCAGGAACTTTATACTGGTTACACCAACTTACAACCATTCACTCTTTGTGTAACTGAGTACCGGGCTAGTATCCCCAACCTGACCAAGTCTTTCTGTAATTGGTGCCTCTCTTCCATTTTTCTCTTAGAATTTTTTTTATTGCATATCTGCCATCAGACATCAAAATAGCTTTATTTAACAAAAATAAGTCAGCGTTAGTGGGTATCTTCATTGCACTTGCAAAATCTATTTTAATTTGAAACTATTATTTTAAAAGCTCAAACAATATTCCATTTTTGGTTAATTTTATAATTCTAGACTTTTGTTATTTTGCTTTAAAATTGTTAATCTCAAGACATTCAAAGTAATATATTTAATCAATTGGTCACTTCCACAGCTCAAAGGTTTGCAGGAAACAGCATACCCAACAAACAACCCTGCACAACTACAACAGAGAATAGAGGATTGCTGTCTTAGCCCTCCTGATCTATAATACAGGTAAGGCTGTAGTGAATTACAGATAACTGAGATTTCATGATTTTCATACACTGATAAATCTCTGACTTCATATTTCAGGATTTTTGCTTGAGCGGGTGGAAGTAAGCACAAGCAACCCAGCAAATTTTACTGACAATATTGACAGTGACTGAATTTGCTCAGAGGAAGGTGGATGACAAAAGAAAGGGTCAATAACAAATAATATAATACTGAATACTATTGCAACAGTAAGGATTTATAGATAAATCCTTAGCAGAAGAGGTTAAATTGAATTGACTTGAAGTAGCTTTATCTAACAGGCATTTTGCGGTGGTGGCAGGCACTAATAGGTGAGGACTCCAGACATTTCACAATGGCTCCTCCTTTTTAATTTTACCTTACTCACACATTCTAAAAACTATTGTAAAAAAATATTTTTTTCTAAGTGTGCAATTGTTTGTTTAAGAACTCCTAACTTCAAATTATTCAAACTCAGTTCTGAGTTTCAGATATATATCCTGACTCTAAAATCAATGTTAAATTGAAAATGTTTGCCTAAAAACTTCCAATGTCGCTTGAGATAACTAGATAATCAAGGTTTTATCTTTTTTTTGTTATCAAAAGATGCTTTAATTTAATGTTTCCTCCAGATACTATTACTTTAAAGTAGATCAGTTCTTTTAAATCTTCTATAAATTGTGTTCTGAGAACCGTTATCTGCTATTACTTCCTAGACTTTGAATAAGAAGTACCACTTTGGCAAGGTATAAAGGAGGTAGGGACATAGCTTAGCATGTGATATGGTAGTTATCTTAGTGCCTTTTTTGTATTTTTGGTATTGGTATTTGGTATTACATTACATTGGTATTACATACCAAAAAACACTACCTAGCAACCAACTCTTTCCTTTAGCTACGCTACAACGACAATTAATGAAGAACTCTTCCAGCAACAACAATCTAAGTTTCTGAAATGTTATTTAAACAGGGATTGTGACAAACAGTAACTGATTGTTTCCTTCAAATATCTGAGAAGTCCTCTTAACTGGACTGCAGAAACCTGTCCAGCAACTTTGCTTCTGGATGTCTGACACCTCCTGTACTTCCCACTCCCAAGCCACTGGAAGTGCACCCAGTTAAACCAGTAGTGCCTTTCATCCAGTCATGTGAAGGCTGAACCAGTGCTTTGTATTATCTGAAGCCCAAAGTTTTCATTAATGCTCAGGTTCCTATGCAATTTATATGAAAACTGCACTCACTTTAAGGTCCCTTTTTACTCTCAGAGAATATTATATGAAAATTATACTGTAATGACTCAGAGAATGAAAATATCTGCATTAAATCGGCAGTGGTTTCTTTAGCCCAAGCCATTTCTTTGACATTTGATATTGATGAGCGTGCACTCTTTCCAACAAATGCAAGACCTGCATAAAATATCTTAAATTCAGAAGATGTACTTTCTATCTTCCCATTTAGAAAAAGGGGTTCCCCACTAACTGGCCTGCTGGGGTTTAAGAGATATGATATCTGCCTCCATGGTTTTTTGACATGATACAAGAATTATAGACAGTCGGCATGCGATATATTTATATGAGATATAGTTTCATATTACACTCTTATATGTTCACCAAGAAAGTGAAGCAATCTTTCTTCCAGGAGACTTCTACCTATCTTCATTTCCTTTAGTGCAAACAGTTATAGACAAGCTCCTCTTTGAACTGATAATTTTTTAGAGGTCATTCAGCCCATAATTTCAGGTCCTAGTCACTATCCTGATGGTCCTTCTTAGGAAATTGGACCCAGTGGGAACGTTTTTTCCTTCTGCTTAGTCTATGGGTCAGCATTTTCCTTCCCTTGTACTTCTTAATTCCCTTAAGTGGCAATTATTTAAGGCACAGTTAGAGAAGGTGCAATCTACATTCATCCAATAAAACCTAAATATTAAAAAGGACAGAAAAATCCAGCATGGTTACTAAGGATATATGGGAGAGCATTTAGCATTTGAAAGGTACCAAAGATCTGGTAAATGAAAAGATGGGAAAAATTATGAAGAACTATTGGAAGTAAAATAGAAATTAAAAGAAGTACAAAAGAACACGTTTCAGACAGACAAGGCATCCTACTTACAAAAGGTCAAGATCCAAGATGCCACATCAAGAAATTAATGGAAAGTCGGTGCAGCATACATTGGATCAATGAAAGCAAACAAAAAGAAAGCCCAAAAGAAATTTTAGAAATCAGCATGGAATGCCAATGATTTGTGATTCATTGGAACAATTATTGCTGAGGGCTCTTCTCCTCACTCATGACCCAAAGTAGTAAAGCACTGAGCACACAACTAACACTTGATTCAATCCTTCCGTACCTAACATTACCCACATTTGTTTCAACACTTTTCTGATTCTGGAATTATTTGCTATTATTTGTGACATTTTGTGTAGTAAACAAATTTTGTGTAACAAGCAAATAATTCTTTTGTGTAATTTTTTAAAAAATTGAAAAT
>WAAD01024275.1:71324-113824 GCA_013389945.1 Fregata magnificens
GGGATTATGCAAACAATATTTCAATACACTTTTGTTGTATACCAGTTCCAGGCTAGCCTGGCAATAACTAGGTGACAACCAGTTCTTGCCAGTACTAATATGTTTGTACAGTACAAACATTGCCTGCTTAGTGCAAGGGTATTTCTCCAGTGTAAGAACGAATGTATAAAAAAATAGATATTGTTAGTATACAACACATTGATGACAGTTTTCCTACATTGCCAAGACAAGCAAGTTGAATAGTTTTAACCACAACACGCTGCAACGAGCAATTCATTTACCTAGATATAGTCTTGAACAAGTGACGTGAAAATTTACAAAGATTTTGTAATTTTGGAAAAATGTTAGTGATTCTACCAGTTGTATCTATCTGTGCTATGTCTGTATATCTGTCTATTGAAAGCATTTTCATTTTCCATATTATTTTAAGTGGGATTATTGTAGTAAAAATCCAACAGTGTCTGGATTTAAGTTCTGAGTTGAATAATCCTTCACTTTAGTGAGAACTATGGTGAAATGTGATCAGTTTTCTGACCTATTTTAAAATTGGTATTCCGCCAACTGGCATTTTGTTTGCACATCCAGATATTATCCACCATATGCTGACATGACATGATGATTGGTTCCAAAATGAAGTGGAATACTTGGCAAATAGAAATATATGGTACAAATAATACACTGCCTCTAGTCAGGAAAGCAAGCAGTCATTTTGAGAAGACTGAGAGGTTTTAAAATAACTTGAGTGTACATACTGCACAGAGCTGAATGAAAGCTCTCTAGGTCATGTTTTTTTACAGGTACGAGGGTCTCAAAAAATTATGAGATCAATTCCTTACAGAAGAAGATTCAAATCTGATACCGCAGTACTAATCGCAGTACTTCAATGGAAGATTAATTTGCATCTTTAGGAGAATTTGGCCCACATAGCTGCTTCTTCCTCTGGATTCCCCAACTCTTTCTTCTCGCCATCTGTTCTTTTTTCCCACTGCTCTGATTTGTCTTCCCGCCCAGTGATGTCTAAGTTATCCTTCTCCCGAGTTAGACTCCTTGAGTCTCCTCAAGCTGCAGCCTAATTTTGTATTATTTTTCCTAACATCTTGCCATTGAACTCTTATTTTTTCTCCTAACTTGATGCTCCCGTTAAACTTCTGCCTTCTATTCTGAACTGTAGAGTCTCCAAAAAAAAAACCAAAAAAACTTGTTCCTAAAGAGGAAACACCCCAACTTTTTTCTTTTAATTCCTGTTTCAAAAGCAATGTTTTTGTTTTGCATTCCTCCAGTGATTTCCACGTGTGTGCTAACGTAAACCCTCAAAACATACATGTAAGTTATTGATTAATCTCTGCTGTTCTTTTAATGTTGAACACTGTCTGCTTTTTTGTAATGAAATCTAAGAATTTTTAAAGTGGTACATTAATTTGCCACTCTATTTCCTAAGGGATTTTGTTTTCCTGTTCTTGGGGGAATAAGGTGGGCAGAGGGACTTAATACAAATGTTAAAAAATACTTCTCTATAAAAGTTCAACTAGATTTCAAAATGAGGCATCTAAATAGCACGCACTTCCGATGCTTATGTATTGAACAGCAAGCTTTGCTTGTGAAACATGAATGGATTTCAGTGCTTAATGCATAACCTTCACCCCTTGTGAAAACTTGAAGAGGACTAAGCCCATTTTAAAATCATGTTCTTCAGAATAAATGAGAATAACATAACAGCTAGCTTTCTTATTGCAATCATTTAAGCATGCTCATACAGAAATGAGAAGAATTTGTGAGCAAAGGGAAGAATGACCTTACCAGCATGCAAGTACGCCAGATCAGGATTTTCAATGTCTGGGTGTAGTTCTTTCAAGTGGTTACGAAACTCCACAGGGATATTGGTTCCATAGTCACATTTAGGACAGTTATACATTTTTACTCCTTCATGCTTTCCTGTATGTAAGATGTGTTTACGGATATTTTCAGCACAGTTAGACCTAAAAAGCGATGAAAAAAGAAATAAGTTATATAGCAATTTATTCCCTACTAGTCGTTCAAATAAAACCTAGTGTCATGACAGAAAATGAGTAGTCATTACTCATTTTTCACTATCTGCCCAATTTTTGCACCCTCTTAGGTTTTACATATATGTTGTCCTTTGCATGAAGGCTCCCAAAGCTGTTTCAGGTTAACTGAGCAATACATCTGAACCAGAAGCATTTAAAAATTAACAACTTTTTACATTTGCAACAGTATTATAATTTTTATTTTTCTTGATGGTAGTCCGTGATGTGACAGAAATTAAGCAAAAGTCCTTAACTTAGCAAAACTGAAACGCACAGATGCCTATAATGTTCCCAACGGAGCTCACATGAACCTTTCCTACAGAGTTCCTAGATTCCGTAGGAGTTGCTGTGAATGTAAGGATATTCCACCAACTCTCATCTCACCTTAATGAACTGTTCCTAGAAAAGAGAATTGAGTTGTTCAAGTTTATACCTTTTTGAAAATACACAGATTCTGCTTTATACCTTAAACACAGCTTTTGTGGAAGCAGTGTATTTTTCCATAAAAGTCAGAACACATATACAATTAGTTTTATGCATTTCAAAGAAATGTTTCTAATGATATTTCTGAAAAAAGTAGCAAATAGAAAAAGATCTCACATTTCTTTTATCCACAGAGACCCATGATATGACAGTAATTTTTAATTTCCAGTCTTTAAAATTTTGCAGTCTCATTCCCAAACTATTTTGCATTAGAATTTCCTACTTATTCAAAGTCTGTGATGAATCCCATATAAAATATACTGCTTCTTCATTTATTTCAATTGTAAATAACCATTATATTTATTCTTGAATCAAAGTAACGGCCTGCATACAAATTTTTTTAGACTTTGTTAGTACTGTACACTATTAATAGTCAAACTAAGAACAGTAATTCAGTTCAACTGAAAAAAGTACAAACACTCAAGTGAACCATTTCAGTACATAATACTTCACAAATATTCAAGTAAGACAACAGTAGCATTTTGAGCAACTGGTTGTTTACCTGTCACTGTTAGAAATACCACAGTAACAGGCACCTAAAAAAAGGACCCCGAAAATAAACTGGAAGTAGCAGCTTGAAGTTCTGTTGGAGTGCTTGTCTCTCCCTTGGAGATGGTCATAGTAAAGCTGATATCTGCCTTACGGTGCTGCCAAAGCTCACCCTCTGTCATGTCCATCTGCTATATACCAGTATAATGATCAGACTCCTGAGAATGTCAGAGACGACACTTATGTTCACTGAAAAATATGGGAAATATTGGTCCTTAGCGTCTTTCAGGATTCAGCCCTAAAAAAATTACAATGCTCATAAATGTTGTTAAAATGAAACATGTATTTTATTAGAAAAAAGAAAAAAGGATAGTGTACATTGCAATGAAAGCAGGAGACAATCTAGTAACCTTCTATCATGGGTTATACTTTAAAGGGCAGTGGATTAAAGCAGAACATACAAATCTGAAATAAAATATCTGTGTCCTTTTAGCTCAGCTCCCATACTATGTTAAGGAAAGATATAAAACTTTTTACTTTGAAATATTTCTGTGAAATATACAAAGGATCTGTGGAAACCTATGTAAGAGTTGGGAAGAAAACCCAGCCTGTTCAAGTCATAAAAGGCCAGTTCTCTCTCCTTTGATTTGTGAATTTTCTCCAACCACTTTAAACAGAGCACTCCCGAAGCCTCATTCAGTCATCAATAAAAATCTGTGACTAAACATGCCAACATACTGATATATTCATCATGGGAAACAAAAATTTTTAAAAAATATATTTTTCCATGTGACTAGGCCAGAAAGGCTTAATCAGAAATGAGGAGTATGAAATCACAAGGCATTACAAATGGCCTCTCGCATTAGATTGCAATGCAGCAATTGCAGTCATAAGGTAAACCATGAAGGTAACAACTGGCAAATCCAAGCACTTTTGAAGCCAAGTAATACCTTTAAATATGACATGACAAAAATGTACTGCATATAAAATGTTTTTTTAATTATTCAGTGTGCTTTGACTGTCTGTTTTATTAGGAGTCTTCTCCTGAGTACTGTACAAGTATGTTGTTATACGTCTGACACAAAAAACCCCACCAAAACTCTGTGTACGTGTGTACTTACATCACTTCATCTCATATGACTAAACACAGAGATCTGTGATTTTAAACAGCACTGTATTTTCATTAAAGCTATGCCATGATAAACATCTAACTAAAATATTATAGTGTTGCAATAGTGATGATGGTTAAGCATTTGACAGGCTTTGTATTATAAAATTCACTTCCAGTTTATAAACTTTGAGATAAAGATTCCCTTTGTTCTGAAATTCGGCAACATAGAGCCCAACCCAAAAGAAATTGAGTAAAGTCTTTCTGTTTTTTGAGTTCCAGTCTGAATTACAGCCACAAACGAATAAATGCAGCTTTTAAGAGGCTAGTCTGTGTTCCAGGAAGGCTAAACCAGAGGTTTCTAAGTTAAATTACTATTATCATTCCTTAATGTAAGCATGCTTTCGTCCTTATGATCCATTTTCCATTTTGAAAATCAAATGTATATATTTCTGGCAATTTTTTCATGCTCTGCAATAACAGGAAGGGCACTCATTAGAGAGACTTAATTAGTCTAAAGCTATAGTCTATGGGTTTGTATTCAATGGTGATGCAGAGAAGCACAACAGAAATTTTGTTTTTATTTCACGTCTTGCAGTGAAGTCTTATCAGACATGAAAAAAGGTTTCAGACTTGATGCAAACCCCACAACAATTCTATTAAAGGGAAGTGGAAGGCCTCTATAGAGTTTTCAGTGTCTGTTCAGGGCTGTTCCTCCCCATGTGCAGGACTTGGCATTTCCCCTTGTTGAACTGTCATGAGGTTCCTGTCAACCCATTTTTCCAGCCTGTTAAGGTCCCTCTGGATGGCAGCACAACCCTCTGGTGTATCAGCCACCCCTCCCAGTTTTGTGTCATCTGCAGACTTGCTGAGGGTACACTCTACCCCATCATCCAGATCATTAATGACGATGTCAAAAAGGACTGGATCCAATATTGACCCCTGGGGTACACTGCTAGTTACTGGCCTCCAACTAGAATCATAGAACATCAGGTTGGAAGGGACCTCAAGGATCATCTGGTCCAACCTTTCCAGGCAAGAGCACAGTCTAGACAAAATGGCCCAGCACCCTGTCCAGCTGAGTCTTAAAAGTATCCAGTGCAGCGGAGTCAACCGCTTCCCTGGGGAGATTATTCCAATGTCCAACTAGACTTCGTACCACTGATCACCACCCTCTGGGCCCAGCTGTTCAACATGAACAATGTATCTGAAAAAGATTTAAGTTACTTATCAATTACTTTTATAATTAATTTTACCATTATTATATTAATTTTATAATTAACTTAATAATTACTTATCAATTACTTTTGATGTCATTGTCACTTTGTAAGCAAATCTCAGAATACTGATAACCTCTTAGATAGGAACAGGATACTACAGCAAAAAAAGCTGGGTAGGTATTATAACAGTGAATGATACTCAGCTTCCAATGGACATGTCCAGTGGCACCCTACCACAATGAGGCTCAAAGCTTCTCCGCAATGGGGCCTAAAGCAAACGTCCCTATTCCAAGGATGAGAACAAACCACCTTATTCAAGTTTTCAGTGGTGACTGTGCTTGCACAGGCACCTTCCATAGAGTGACAAGGAAGCTCAATGCCACATGCCACAAACCTAGGTGCCCTCTTCTGCTTCTTAGCAGCACTGATGCACTTTGCTGGGACAGTGGAATGAAGTGGAAGGTTAGGAGTAGCATAAAACGCTCAAACATTTTGTCAGCCTGAGAAGCTGTTGCCTTTGTTTACTTTGTCTTCCCTCTCCCATTGCCTCTCTTCTATCCCTACATATATCAGTTCTGTTACCAAAAAATAGGACATTGTGCTAAGAGCAAGAAACAGAGTGCCTGGTCTACAGAACAATGGGAAAATACACACTCCTAGTGAATGGGGCAAAAGTTCTTATAACTGCCTTCCTCCCTAAGCCAGAAAATACTATTGTTCCCCTAGCCCCTAAAAGTAGTATAACTCTGCCCCTATGAAGACATTTTCTCAGTTGCATTGGCAAGCTATAGTATGCCGCTGACCAGATTCCTCAGCAAAACTAGGTCTACCCCATTGAAAACAGCAGCGCTGTTCGAGGTTCTGGGATGGCAGAGCACAGATACGCACTTTGCAGGAGACAGAGGTGGGAGTTCAAAGTCAGCAGTAGGGAAACACAGGAGGAATGATGAGCCTTGGAGTAAGTTTGTGCCAGGTGGGGAATTATCAGCCTGAAGGTCCCCACAGTAAGTGCTGTCTGCGGTCATTATTCCCCCATCATCTCTTCCTTCTCTCCCATCTTGCAGGGCTCAGCCAGCCAGCCAGTCTCACCAGGAAGCAGTACAAGCTGTAAGAGGGCAGGGATTCGGGCATCCCTTCCCTACGCAGAGGAGCTCAGCCCCAGCCTCACGGCTGGATGCAGGGAGTCGCGCTCTGCCCTCCTCCCAGCCAGCAGCACTGGTTTAAGCAGCCCATGTAAACAGCTGAATTCTGGAGCTAACTGCAGAGCTGTGGCTGCCCAATACCAGAGCTATTTGCTGTCCTCATCTTTTATGTCACATTTTGGATAAAAATCATGAAGAGAAATTCACAAAACATCTTCTGTTAATTCTAAATTTGCCTGTGCAGAATAGGAATGCTTCTATGTTTTCTAAGGGGTTTGTACATGAGAATACATTAGCATTGTATTCAACAGCTAAATGAAATATAGCAGGAAGCAACCTATTTTTATTAAGATGTTTTACTAATAGGGAACTGAAATTAGAACACTCTTCCATTATGCAGGGCCTGACATTTTCAGAAAGATGCTTACTGCAAGACATGGAAATGGAAGGTTTCAGAGGTGCAAATGAGGCAAAATGTTAATTATCTAGCCCACTAAGTTTTAAAAATTTTAGTACCTTGTAGGGCTCTTATTTGCACAAAATAAACCTTTTTCAAAAGGTTTTCTCTAGGACATTAGGTATAAACATCCTCTTTCTGCAGAGAAATGCATATAACCTAAAGGACTTATGACAGCTCCATGGATGTCACTATTTACAACACAAAAAACATACACAGTGATACAACTGACCAAGTGAAAAGATTTCTATTTTTCCCCTGTTCGTCAGTATGAATCAACTTCACTCTCATATAGATAGCACTCTGAAGGTCTTCTGCATTGTTTCTACCCCGCTATGCAACCTGCAAGAAGTACACAGAAATTGCAGTATTTTGACTGAAAAATAGCAAAGTCTCCAGATACTTTCTTCCAGAAATACAAGCAGTTATGATGAAAGCAAACTTCTCATGAAAGCAATAGGTATAATTGTAGATTCTTAACCTCAGTTATTCACCAAAAATTTGCAGGTGTTTCTTTCACAGAAAATACCACCTAACTTGGAAAACTGTCTTTAAACCAAAACTGCAATAATGTAAGTAAACTAGAAAAGGAGAGCCATAGATTTTTAGAAATGCAAAGTCATACTGAATGTATGTAGCTTGACCTCATGGATAGCACAGTTCATAAAAAGTTTGCCCAGTGATTCTTCCTCAAACCCTAACTCTTTTTGGTACTAAAACATGATTTTTTCAGAGACACACTGAAATCCTATGGAAAGCAACAGGGAACCCATTGTAATTGTAGGCAAATTACTCTATAGTTGATCACTTTCACTTTTACAAACTCTTGTATTTCTCATATTCCTGCATCCAGCTAACAGATAGTGTTACATTTCCAATACATCTTGATCAGCTGAAGGATCCTCTGCTATCTGGACCTCTAGTGGATGAGCTACAGAGACCCAGGTCCTTTCATCTTACTTTGGGAAATGATCAGATTTTTCCTAAACTCTTTTCAACTGTAAACATTGCTTTAAACTTTGAGAACTAGAGTGCATTTCACACCAGTGCTGCATACAAGGATGCCATGGCTTCCCCTGTGCTCAGTGTTCTCCAGTTCCAGCCAGGAGTTCTGGGAGCTCCTGTTCACTCATTCATACACAGGAACCTTTCAGGGTTTTTTCAGCATTACTGCTTCCCAAAATACAACCCTTCTAGCCTGCCTTTTTTTCTTACTTGTATTAAACTGTATGAAAACTAGCATTCAGTAGAGTGACAGTAAACAACCTAATGGGCAATATTTTCTTGACAGGAAAGAAACAAATACCTCAATCTGTGGTAATTACATTATACAAACAGGCTTATTCAATCAAAACCTTCACAATGACAGTCACTCTGCCCAACTTCTACTAAGCAAAAACCCAGACAAACAAACCAACCAAAAAGTCCTGCCAGCATATTCAAGATTTATCTACATTTCTGTTTTTTTAAAATAAACTGATTGCCAGTTAACTCAAACTAGCTACAACATTATACACAATCTGCATACACCACTAGCACTCAGATCAGACCACAAGCTTAAAACTTAAAGTATTGGCTTACCTCCACAGTGCTACAGGTCAATACAGTATTGCACAAGAAATAATAAAAAAATTAGAAAAATATCATGGCCAAAAATATATTCTGATATATGTTGAAACTAACATTAAAAACCTGTAATTATTATTATACATTATCACACATATATAACATATATATGTGCATATATATATGAGAAATGTGGTACATCTTCCTCAGTCGTCTTATTACTAGCATGCACTTGGGTTACTTTTTCCTTGCTTTTTTCCTTTAAAAGCAAAAATTCTACCTTTTATTTAGGTTTTAAATGACTGGGTGAACAATCACATGAATACAAGTGCTGGCACTCTGCAATCGACCTCAATTATCAAGTGACTTATGATATTATTGCCAGAATTAGCAGCATACAGCTCCATGGGAACTTAGGAGGTCAACCACAATGTACCCAGTGCCAGCTCATTTCTGCCTATGTCACTGCTGGCAAACATCTCTCTATGCTGTTCCTGAAGACCTCTGGTGGACAGTGGCAACAAACTGCTGGGGGACAGCAACGTCTTTACCACTATAGCTGTTTCTGCAGTGAACATTTGCCCACAGCTGATGCTTTTCAACCATACCAAGCTAAGATGACTGAAATACACATCCACAGTGTCATAAAAATGGATGCCCTACAATCTGGTGGCCACATGTATTGCCATGTTTTACATGTACTGCCATGTATTGCATGTATTGCCACTCAGAAAACATGAAGTAGCCCATAAAAGAGAGTACGCTACACTTACATGTTTTAATGAGATTTTATGATACAGTCAGCTTCACAAAGAAAATAATAAAAATGTATTTGGGGTTTATTCTGACAGTATTATAGTAACACCCAGGGATAATAATTGTAATGTTTTCTGCTTTTCTACATTTATAGCTTTGCATTTTTTTTCTGTAATGATCTATTTGTTATGACATACAGTATGTGTGACAGATGTCCAATGCTGGCTGCTAAAAAGTAGCAGAGCCCTGTAGGGAAGCAGCAAAAACTTGTGCGTCAGCACTGAAAATGATGGAAGATTGATAATTACTGCTTGTGTCTCAGCTCCATTCAGCAGACTAGCATGTCCAAATTGTAATCTGGCCACAGATCTACCATTATATTTACAATGTATTGGAATAAAAATTCCCAATTTCAAATAATTGATCACTGCAAATACATGTGATACAAGGAGTTGACTATGATAGCCAAAATGCATGCTTTTAAAGGCAAATTCAGGGTAATTGGAGATTCCGAAGGGAAATAAGAAGTGATGTACTCTAGTCTTGTCTACCTCCGAGGAATCTGTAAAGCCGGTTACAACCCTGCACAGTGAACAACAACCAAAGTAAAAAATCAGTGCTGGCATCTAGATTCTACTCATGAATTTTCAGTCAGAATATTTTTCTCAAAAAAAACAAAACAAAAGTTTAGTTCACAACACATTTCACAACATAAAGAAAGCCTGATTTATGCAGGAAAAAAAAAATCTCTGATTCCAAGGAAACAATGGCTTCCTGCCTTAAATGCTTCCATTAATTCTGCTTTCTACAGGAAGCGAAAGAAAGAAAGAAAGAGGAACCTTTTAGACAGAAACCAGCAAATTATGTCCAAACTACTAGACTTGGGAGGAGCAGGTGGAAAGGGTGCAGAAAGGCAGGGAGATGTGCCTCAGCTCTCAACCTGTGCTGTGGTCCCCACCACCCCCAGAGGTGCCGTGCAGAGCTGGGCTGCTCAGCTACTGAGTCTGCTGAGTAGCTCTTTGGAGAGACCCGCAGTGTCTCCTTCTACTGACTAGAGAAAATAAAATAGCAAAACCAAAAAAAGCATTTTTTCACAGGACTGATGTGCTACTGAAAACTTGCCATAACATTTGCTAGGACTCCTGGCTTCCGCCTCACTGTGGGCAGAGTGGGCTCTGTAATGGCCTGGCTCAAGGGCCCTCTGGATCTGCCTGCCTGCTGCGTGAGGGATGCAGAGGTCTGCTGTGCACAGTGCACTGCTGCACCGTGTCAGCCAAGGTTTAAGTGGCAGAAATAGCAGGTGGAGTTCATCTATTTCACAGTAACTGAGAATAATCACTCCATTGTTCATGGGCTTCCTCCCTCCCCCTTTCCTTTCTTGTTGGAGCAGATGGCATAAAAGAGAAGTTGGTCTGAGAAACAGCATCGCTGCAGCGGTGTAAGGATGGAGACTGCACTTTAAGTATCATAGGCCCTGATTTAGCAAGGTACTTAGGCACTTGTGCAGCTTAAGTACAAGCAGCCCCACTGACTTCAAAAGAATGACTCACAAGCTTAAATTTATGTACATGATCAAATACCTTGCTGAAATGAGGCCATGGAAAGCATCCATTTTTCAAAAAAGCTAGGATGAATTTAATTGAAGACACACTTTTCCTTTCAACATCATTTTTTTCCCTATTGTACTTCTTTTAATGACCACATAAAGTAACTGAACAATTCTGTAGAGTCTGTTTGCATATCCTCAGGAACCCATGAAGTATTTTCACAAATATAAAAGTGCAGATGGAGCCTAAGAAAGGGTGTGGAGTCTACAGGCTGCACAAGATGAAACTGGACTCCTAATGTTGCTGGAGTCAGAAATGATAGCAACAGACCCTAAAGGCTGCCTGTCAATCTCAGATGCAGATGGCACTTCTTCCAACTGGCCTTTGTGTCAGTTCCTTCAGCCATTTTAGTGACAATACGGCTCCCTAGAGGGCAGATCCTGTTGCTTTGCAGCCTGGATTCATACCCAGGGCACCGTGGTCTGTATGATCTCTGCTCAAAGTAGGTTTTTTTAATGCTAATACATTGCCTCTCCTTGCCCTATCCCAGCCCCAATCCCCCATGCAAAAAGAGATGGTCATTTTCTTCCTCATTTCAAATGTTCCAATTTATCAATGGAATAAGCATTAATTGTCTGAAAGATTCACTTTGTTATGCATGCCAAAAGTATACATAAAATCCCTGCTAATAAAATTTGCAGATGACACTGTAATTGGTAGCATGATTAATAATGATGACACTGCAGTCATACAGAGCAAGCAGAACTGTTTCACAAGCTAGGCCTGTTCAGTCAAAATGTGTACACATACAACTACACGTTAGGTCTCACACCTTTGCACAACACATGCAAGTAACTTACAGAATGCGATAACGCTGTGAAAAGCTGTGACACTGAAAATGATTTAGGGATTAGTGGACCAGTGGTTTAATGTGAGCTTCCAGTGTGATGCTATAAGCAGAAAGGTCCCATGTCATCTTTAGATGTCTAAGCAAGGAAGTAGCAAGCATATGTAAGGATGTAAAGTTCTTTTTATGACACTGGAGAAACTAATTCTAGAATGTCTACTTCCCATATTACTGCCTACAGGAAACAGACAGCCAAAAAATTATTATAAATAGAAATATAAGTTAAGGGGAAAAAAACCCCCAAACATTCAAATTAAAAAAACCTCTGTTTTGCTTATTACGTTTGAGCTTGGGACATGAGTAACTTAACAGGGAATAAATGTGTGATTAAGGGACACCTTAACTTAAAGAAAACCTGCAACAAAACCAAAAACAATGACTACAAGTTACAGTCAAATTCAAATGAGAAATAAAGCACAATTTCTTCAGCACTTACCGCAATTAACCTTTCACACAAGAGGAGTGGGTTCTCCAACTTTGGATGTTTTCGGATCGAACCTGACTGTCTTTCTAGACGATAAAATTTAGTCAAACGCATAAGGCTCAGTACAGAGCAAACTGGAAAAAAACTATGCAGTTTGTTTTATGTAGAAGGTCAGACTTGCTGAGCTTAAGGCTTTTTCTGGGCTCAAAGTCTACAAGAAGTACAGTTTAAGTCTGAAAAATGTCATTGTGAGGTCAGACATTTATTGTGTTTCCATGATGTCATGGAAATTTGTTCAGTCTGCGAATTAAAATATATTCTTCCTGGCTGTCAATACTGCAAAACCATCCTAGGTTCTGAAAGTCAAATTTGGTTCTTTAGTTGGAGGTATGATTGATTATCCGATCTAAAATCTGCCTTGAAAGTATATATCGGAGAAACATCATTCTCTTCAGATTATGTCCTCATAATGCCATTGTCTGCACAAATATAAGTAAATGCAGCATTTGGCTCTGTACTTTGAGCTTACTTCACAGTCATCATTCACCCCAGGAAAACTGGTTTTAAGAGTAGGGAGCAAGCAAAACTTAATTTTTGTTCCTACAAGAGTACATTTGCCTACAAGGACGCCCTGCTGCTCAGTAAGAAATTGCAGTCTTCATGTAGCTAGGTTTTCACAGTAGACCAACACATCAAGTTCAATGTGCTGTGTACTTCACCAAGAGATACTGAAATGGAATACTGTTGAATGAAAGCACTGAACTATGTATTTGACTTACCTAGCATACCTAGTGCATATATGCAGAGTAAAATTTATAAGATAGTTTCTAGTACTTCTACTTCAGACTATTCAAAGTCCCAGATAAGCTGTCTTGTAAAAGTATTAGCTTAAAATTGGACCACCCAGAACAGATAAATTATTCCTGTTCTTTCAACTACACACAATTATGTCTAAATATTAGACACAGTATTTTAACTAGATGAGAAATCAAGGCAACACTGTAAATCTATTGATTGAGAAGAATAGGAACTGCCTGAATCAAAAAACCAAAAAGCTGACCTAGGACCCAAGAAGAAAAAAATTTAACACAAGGCAAAAGCCTTCTGAATGCCAATGAAATTCTGTCGTATTGAGCAATTCTGTAGACCAATGCCAAATAAATGGTCCTGTGATCATGTATGCAAAGGTTCTGTCTTAAAGAAAAAAAAAAACCACATAAAAATAAAACCCATCACATTACATGAAAATAAACTTTTTTTCCCCACAGAGAGTTAACATGAAAAGAGGCAAAAATGGTAAAATATGAAACTTGGTCTTTGGCTTCATCTTTCACATTCCTGTATCGTACTACAGCAGAAACTAATGAACTTGCTCATCTTTGAAAGCCCTTTTGCATGCTTCTTCCTTCACTCTTAACTCTGATCTTTGTGGATCTTCCGTTATGTGTGTGCCAATTTTACTGGTATAATATGTGCACTTTTATTAGTTGTGTTCTGATGATTTCTACTGAGAGATACTTAAAGCTTATACAAGTCAAAAACTATTTTATCACTTCTGAAGAAAACTAATAGGGCAGAGTCACTGAATGGTAAGAGAGAGACCACTGAATTTATTTAATAATCCATGTCCATTTCACAAAAATGGCCTGTGTAATCCTTTTAAAAATAATAACCTGTTCATTTCAGACCTTGCACAATGCTTCTCTTTGTCCCTTGTAAGTCTCTCAAATGTCTTATTTTAAAGGAATATATAGTACTCCCGGAAGACATTTTCCCATTTCTATTCTCTTCAACTCCTGTGAGCCCTTGTTCTGTGTGATAAGGCAATCTCCTTCGGGATCTGAGCTGTGTAGTTTCGCACCACGAGTGACAAGGACTCGACTTGAATAACTGCTGTGCGCAGGTTGTAATTATGTCAGCTGGAGTGTTGAACAAGGGGACTGATTAATGTGAGCCCCAGCCCAGGCACAGTCCCTATCAAAACCTTCGTGCAGGCCAGCAGTGGGGATGGGTTAAAGCAGAAAGACAAAACATGCTGTATCGTCCATGATAGATGAATTGCTCCAACAGTCTTCAGGCAGATGTTCCAGGACAGTATAATATACAATTACTCTGCCTTATCACCTTCCCAGGGACAATAAAGCTTCCTCCTTCTATAGCTCATGTGAGTGAAGGCAAAATTAGTTTTACTTTTACAACACTGACTCACTTATCATGTTGCCTTGATTGTGCTTTTACAGCTAAAGAAAACATATATTCCACTCAAACTAAAAAAACAACCCACCAAAAAACCCCCTGCACTCCTCACCTTTTATATAAAACGAAACGATCCCTTCGAATCTATTTTGCATCACAGTAATACAGTCCTTAAAGGGCTAATTCAGTACGTTATTCTAGGGAACACAACTAACTTTAAAACAACTGGACCTATTCATAGGCTTAATGTTATATGTATGTATACAAAGGTATGTTACTGAATCAAGTCAGAATGCATAGATAATTAAAAATACATAGGTTTTGTACAAAAGATGCCTATGTGAATAAAATGCCCTTAGTGACTATTTTAACTAAGCACTCATTCTAAAAATACCACAGTACTCTTGTAAAACAATTCTTTGAGAAGTCATTAATCCACATACCTCTTTAAAGGCCACAAGAGTTTACTGTGTAACTATTATAAATAATCCAAGTATTTTCCAAAAAGTAAACCTTAAATAAGTAAATAATAGAAAATTAGGAAGAAAACTATATACATGTGTTTGTTACCTTTTTGTTATCAGATGTATACCGATTTCTTTTGCTGTTGGAAGTAGTCCCTATGTTCCAGGGCTATTTCCAAGAGTTTACAGAACAGCAGAAGAATATAGCTCATAATATCCTGATATCCTTTCTTTCTAAATACTGGATGGTTACAGATCAAGAAGGTGTGCTTTAAAGAAAAGAGTCTAAATGTTCCACTTGTATTCAAAGATGCATTGCTTTCAGTACTACCCTTTCTTCAGCTATATAACAATGACATGATCTCAAAAACCAAAATGAAACAAAATGCACCCAAAAATGCATTTAGAGAGGCACATATCTGAAAGTCAGGTTTAAAAACAAAACCAGACTACAACAGCAAAGGCTGATCCTGATGATACTTAAGACTGCACATGTATTTGAAAAATTCTATTTATATGCATTTAGTTCTCATGAAAGGTATTAGATTACTAGTCCTAGAAATGAGATTTTCTAAGGAGACTATGGGAATTAGGCACTGACATTGCACTTCAACTGAATGCAGGCTCCCAGCTGTTCAAGCTTCTTTGAGATTTTAGCCATTAAACAGTATCACAGTCTTGGCAACAGTAGGGTTTCACCATAAGGGTACAGGCTTTCCTATACTCCTATGGTGAAACGCAATCCTATGTTTACGATGCAAAAACTGGCTCCAAGAAAGCTGGTATGTTCCCACTGCACAGTATAATGACTTTAGAGGATAGCATGACAGAATGATGTTACGCCACTCACTGCATGGAGGAACAACAGAAAAATCAGTCTTGGCCTCAGAAAAATTACAATCTAAGCATTGAAAAGGACATGACAATCAGAAAATAGGCAAAAAGAGTAGTGATAGGTTTGGGAGACAGGGTATCAGTAAAACAGGGCAGAAATAAGCTTCTGTCTCATTTACGTGCACTGTTGGGCACGGCAGTACTAGAAGGCAACCTAGTCTGTTTTCCATAACCATTCAAATTCCCAGTACAATTAATGGAGTTAAGAAAGAACTAATGTAGGTCTCAAGATTTGCTTAAATTAGATGTCTGCTTTTTCCAAAGAAAGCGTAGGTAGCCAATATGAAACATCAGGAGCTCCCATCTGCTCAGGAAAAGGAAACACTAGTGCCCCTAACTTTCTAGAAATTAAAGCACTATTCTAGGAAGAAGAACTCCTGAGTTTTGGGGTGCCCTTATCTTGAGGAGGGTTGAATCCAGTTCTCCTGTGTCCCAGGAAAGCGTATTAGCTGGCATGAAATATCCTGCACATGCCCTTTCTCTTGAAACTCTGCCAATGGACAGTGAGGAACCACCAGGAGCCAAAAGCAGATCTAATCCCTGTTTTCAGAATTGTTCTTCTGTTTTCAGTTATGTTCCCCACACAACTTTCCTAAAAAATCCAAACAACAGGCTCCGAAGCCCATGTTCTGTGCCCTCTCAGCTGAGAATCCTAAACAGTAACTAGAATCAGGCTGCAGACAGCACTGTCATTATTAATTAAATGAATCCTGGCTTCTCTAATTTTCAGGCCTCTAACTCATACCCAAGAATACAGGAATAGGAGCCCGTTCACCTAAAAGGTGTACCAAAAGTCTTGCGGCAGAGAGACTCATCTCCCCAGGACAGAGACTTCTGAGAATGCCTCAGTGATTTCACTTAGTTGTGCAAGAACTTGCAAACTGAGTAGAGAAGGAAGTGAAAAATAGAAACTCCTAAAGGAGTAGCTGCTTTTGGATTTAGATGTTTTTTGGCATGATTTAGGGGATCGGGATCCCTCTCTGCAAAGTTGAGTGGAAACTAGAAGTATCTGGGTACTCGATCCCACAATGTACTTGCCTAGTTTAACTTTTTTACTGTTCAGGATACAAAGTCTTGTGAAAGGTGTTGCCAACTCCCTGGCTTTCCATTTTTCTCTTAAGAAGCAAGTACTTCATGACAGAGAATCGTGGCTTCACTGAGGACATTGAGGTGATGTGATTAACATCGGTGGGGCCAGGACTTTAACCACTGTCTTTATTTTTGTTTTATAGCACCAACCCCATGACAGTAGACACTATACAGCCAGTGAGAGCTGGCTCCCAACTGAGCTATGGAGCAGAGATGCTTAGATGGAGAGGGGCTTAGTTATCATCCTTTCTGTTACAGTACTCCTGCCATGCTACTGGTGAACTGAAACTAAAAATGGGCACTTCAGAGCAGGAAAAGAAAATAAAGATTCTCCTGATATTATGTTGTACTGTTCTGAGGGAAAAGAGATCCAAATATAAAGAAGGAAGCCAGGAACAGATGCGGATGGACAAGAACTCAGCTGGAACAAATGATATATTTGCCTTTCAGAATACACTCCTGCAACCTAGAGCACTAATAGAGCTAGCATCACCCAATACTGTATACTCATCCCTCACCTCTTGCACCACCACCAGGCAACACACAGAAGTTCCCAAAAGCTGCACTCCCCAGCCTTGATTGGGCTGATTGCCTGACTTAATGTTGCTGCATTTATTTAAACAGAGTGGATAGCAGCCACCTGCTTTACCCTCGCAAGGGCTCAGATTTAGGTCTCCCCTCTCTGGTCTGACAGACTTGAACAAAGCTGGTACAAAATCCTTTATCTTTGAAACCTTTCTTCTCCTTGAAAGTATTTTTATTGCTCCTCAAAATGACTACATTTTAGCATACAAAACTCAGTCAGCTAAATACCGTGTAAGATGACTGTGCTATAATTTATTAGCGCTGATCAAAATCTTAAAGGCTGAGTAATTAAAATTCAAATTAAAATGTGATGAAAGTCACATTTAGTCACCTAAATGAAGAGGCTGAATTCCAAACAGGTACAGAGCCACCGGACCCCATGTGAGATGAGAATTCATGGATGCTCAGTATCACTAAAAACATGTAAAAAGAACTTAGTATTTGTTCAAACTTTGCTTCTTTTCCTCATGTAAATACATCTATCTAGACCTATGCAATTATATCACAGTTTGTCAGTAAATGACCTGAAGAAAACAGAAGAAATGCCAAAGAAAGCACTTGTGGAATAATCTCTCCATATAGTGGGAAGGTTCTTCCTATTCACTGACTGAATAGGAAATGTCAGTGCTCTCAATCTCAGGGGTACAAATATCTTCTAAATAATCTGTTTTCTAAAGAAAAACATAGATAGCTGGGTGTGTTCTCTTTATCCTTAAAAATACCTTTCAAGTTTTAACTTTTAAAATTACCTGTCCTGACAACTTGCAACAGTTAATTTGGGACCCAAAAACATTGACACATGAGCACTGTACCAACTGAAGCATGGTTTCATATGGATTCTTGCCCTGTTCGCTAAATCTCCCAATGCAGTAACAGAAGCTCCCCAACATGTCCTTCAAGATTGTCCCATCAGGGAAGAAAAACCAGCTGTGCTGGGTGGCTGGAATAATACACTGGCTGGTTGTAAGACAGAAGAATGCATGAGTGCTGAATTTTTGCCTACCTGTTCCTCACTGATTTTTTTTTCTCTCCTCTCCTCATCCACCTCTTTCAGGAAACATGTAGAAATCTAAATTATCTCAGCAACTACTATGGCGTGTCAGTTTTGACTGAAACTGGCCAATAGCTTAACAAGTTATTAAAGAAACTGACAGAAGATGGATGGATGGGCTAGTGCAAGTCTCAGAATGAGTTAGGGACATCAGGCTAAAAAAAAAATCCTTGTCAACTGATTTATAAAAATTGCCTTTTTGAACTAAAGACACATCTCTTTCCTGAAAAGAAACCAAATTAGTAATGGCTTTTTTTATGTTAATATACTCATAGCAGATATCGCCAAAATTTGCTAATGGAAATGGTTCTCTGTATTTTACCAAGAGCTTGTTAACAAAAACATGTATGAAATACCACAATTTTCTAATGAAAAATCATCAGAACTTAAGAAGTCATTTTGATAATCACAATACCTTCTCCAACTTCAAAATGATTTTAAGTATTGTTTGCCCTGTAGACTGTGCATGCAAAATTTCAACAGAAATGTTTTGAGGAAGCTCAGTATGGGAAGATGTTCCACATGGGATTTCTAGCAGAACAAATTATGTCCTTGACTACGGTTGTTAGAGAGAATCCATAAGTATCTTGAACAGGGATTAAAGGAGAGTGCACTGAAGTTACAAATATAAAGCTATAAATACTACATTTTAAGGGGTACCAGTAATATCACAATGAACTAGTAGGATGATGTTTAGGCAGTTTATGATGTCACTAGAACGACTCGATGTATTTATAGGATTATAACACAAATAATTTTACAGTATTATGAACTGCAGAATTTCTAGTTGTGTGGTTTTTAAATAACATCACTAAAAATATAAAAAGATAGCAATGCTGAAGAACATCAGAAGAAGTGTTACTTTAAAGCATTATTTAAAAATACACATATATGTATATGGACCTATATTCTAGGAATCATGGTGAGCCGGGCAGTTTGCCTAAGTGGAAGGAAAAACAAACCAGAACTGGACTGGAGGTCAGCTAGCCTGAGGTATAGAGCAACCTGCAGCTGTGCTACCAACCCTGGGAGCACCAGGGAGATCTGGGCAGTCTTTGAGAGTCAAAAGTCACTTTGCAACCTCCTCTTTACTTCAGGAGGAATAATCGATTTGCTTTCAGGCTATGAACAGCAGCAGCTATTTCCCATCCCTCTCAGTTCCCACTACCTCCCTATTTCAGTTCATTTACAGAAGGGGGTGGGGGAATATCGAGGAATGTCTCCACTCCAATCCCCCAGCCCATGGGGGTGGGAGAAAGGAGAACAGCGTTGCACCAGCTTGTTTCTCCCGGCACACTAAGCCTCAGCATGTATAACCTATGAAGGGAAGAGGAGTGCTGTACAGACCTCACCTTTTCTCTGAGGATGTAAAATGAGCAATAGCTTTGACCCAAGGCATCCAAGAATACAGAACAACCTTTTCATATATATTTTTGGATTCTGTTTTTTCCCTTAATTATTTTTCCATTATTAAAAGAATACATTTAAAAAGAAATTAAAGCACAAAATTCAGGTACATGTAGTATGCAACAGGTTGAAGACAAAAGCTAAACAAACCAACCTAATACAATAAACAAATTCAATGAATGCTACTACCACCACTTTTAACTTTTTTAATAGACAGAAGGGAAACTGGAAACTAAAATGCTAACTGACCACCACCTGGCATGTGCAAATATCTTTGAGATTTTTTTAAAGTGGTTTTCAAAAAAAAAAAAAAATAGAACAATGATAACACCAGAGCAGCACTCCATCATTTGCAATAACAAAACTGAGGGCTTTATGTGCTGGCTTTTATAAAGCAAGTCCCTAAGAAGTCTCAGCAATATCTACACCTGCTATTCAGACCTAAGCAGGCCTAGAAAAACCACAAAGACCATCCCAATCAGTGACAAAACAGTTGTAACAAGCAACTTAGTAAGTTACTTGGACAATAGGCTCCTCTCCAGATTGTCTCTTTGTAAGGAAAGCCTCAAGTGAAATACATCCCTGATCCATGACTTATGAGAATAAAGTAGAGTATCATACAACAGAGTTTGCAAAATGGTTTTAGGGAAGGCGAGCTGTTGTATACCAAATGGCCTGTCCTCCCTATGCCACATTTTCCTATGGGGAATGCACCATCTTCTCGCAGCAGCTCAGGAAAGAGAAAAGGCGACAGATGGTACGGAGGGTTGCAAGTCATATGCAAACCTTGAGACAAGCTCTCCTTGCTCCTGCCAAGGCCTTCACTGGCCAAACCGAAGCAGCAGCTTTGAACCCATGAGTTGTGAAGCAACATCCTGGGAACTCTGAGCTCCCAAATCTCTGATACCTCTGTCTCCAAAGCAGACTGTCTGGAGAGCTGAAGATTTCAGAAACGGGCTTTCAGTCCATAGGGGTTCCCCACCACGCTGGGGAGAGGGGGGCCAGGAGCACCAGCCTCCCAAACCCCAGGTGCCAACTCTGCCCCGGAGCCTCAGTCCCACTACACTGTATTGTGGCCCCTGGAAAACACCCTCCAGCCACACTGCAAAGGTGCATTGAGCCCTCGACTTCCACTTTTGAGGCAGGGAGCTTCATGGTGGAGGCAGAGGCTTTGGTACCTGTGTTCCCAAACTGCCCCAACGTACTGCACCAGGGGAATCTGGGCAGAAGCTGTCACAGACAAGGGCAACTCTGCTGGAACACACAAGTGATTTTATTTAGCTTCAATAAATCAGGAGTTTATAACAAAGCCATATTTATTTGGAAAATTGCTCATCAATTCTAATGCATTAGAAGTATCTAGGAAGCAAGTGATTCTCAAACAGAAAAGCTCAGTTTTTTCCTCCTCTTTCCTTCCTTCTTTTACTTTCTATTCAATAATTCTTTTCTTTCTCTCCTTTTCATCAGCCTTTAAAGGGAAAAAAACCCTTTCCCTTTCTCCCCCTTGCACTAGGCTACACCTCTTTCTGGAACTGCTTCTGAACTGAATTTGCTTTCTGTCACTTCCCAACATTTTAACCTGTTTTGTATGTCACGTATGAAGGAGGAAGAGGCAAGGTTGTCACAAAGACAGCATTAACACAGAAACTTTTTTGCATGGTAGTACCCATATTGCCTGGAGAATAAACCACACGTAACACAACAGGCTAGTGCCTATTAATTTCATCTCATAGGCCTGTAACACTACCAAAATATTTTCAGATTGCTAACTACCAGCCAGGTAGTTAGCTGGTAGTTAGCAATAATAATTCCTTGTAGATTTGACAATCCCCAAAGATAGCTTTGGCCCTTTTATAATAACTGGACTGGGGATTAAGGAATGGTAAAAGAAACAAACATGTTTGTTTTTTATCCTGTGTTAACAGGCAAGAGCAAAGAAAACATATATAGTCGCTTTAGCCTTTTTTTAAACTACTTTTTTAGGTAAAAGGGTCATATTAATTAAGCTATGATGCCAATGATTATTTTTAGATCAAATTATTCCAACAAATTAAAGTTTATTTGTAGACATAAAAGATCTTCAATGCATATTTTTATTAGAAGCACTGTAAGAAGAGGAAATTACAGGTCTTTTTTGTTACTAAAATCTATATTAAGACCATAGCCTTGCCATTCATCTTGAGGTTAGTGCTAAAATTTTATTTACTATCAAAATACAACCTACTTAAGTTTTTTTTAGTTTGAAATATATGCTGGTGTTTCGTATTTATAAACATTAAGTAACTATATATTAAATATAAATATAGGTATATTTATTATAACATATTTATGCTCCTTAAGAAAGAGGAATAGATAAGAGAGTGATGATTGCATGTGATAGGGAAGAAGAAGTGTGAGGACAGGGAGAAGATAAAATGTGATAATAGAAGACATTAGTTACATTAATCTGTCCACTGCATGAAGTGGTCTTATTCATATTTCCTAAACACCAAATACTTCAGCTTTTGGGTTAAGTGTGTTGGACTCTGATTCAGGGAAAAAAAAAAAAAAAAAAAAAAAAAAAAAAAAGCATCAGTACAGCAGGGGAGAGGCTGCATAAGAAGAAAAGTTTAGGGATAAAGCCCAAATGGAACAGCAAGGGGGAGACAGTAACTACTGAAAGAAATCAGGAACGTGAGAATGTTTTTGCAGAACTTAAAGTGTGAACAAACTGATAGAGTGCTGAGCTAGGATCACAACAGACTGCAACAGAGAGAAGCTGCCAGAACTTAAAACTATATAGGACTTTTTACATTGATATCCAAATGGCTGCATGTCTCAGTAACATTAAACTCAGTGGTCACCCCTGAGTAATTTAGCACAGCATTTAGGCTTAAATACATCACTTAAAAATTGATGGCTAGAATACTATTATCAGTGCTTGCAGTTGCATCACTGGTTTAAAGATACTTGGCCAGATCCTTAAAGTCCCAAGTCTGGTGGTTCAGTGTTAGCATGAGAATCACAGATTCATTGAATTAAAAAGGTAATTTTTAATTCCTCTTAGAGTGGCCACAAGAAAAAAAATTGGAAAACAGGAATAAATAAATAAATAAATAAATAGAAATAAGAAAAAACCCAACAAAAGAAGCTTGAATTATTGATGGATTTCCATATTGCAAGGAATAAGTATTATTCATTAAAATAAATAAAAATCCATATTACCCTTCCACCAAGTAGAGTGCATTTACTATGCTATTAATTAAAAATACAGAAAGCAAAGGACTTCACAAAGTGAATATACTATTGCATGCTGTGCAAAAGCCTCTTAACAGGGTAATTTCATTGTGGACCATAGTCATCAAGTCTACATACACCAATATATTTGTGTGTGCATGTACAAATATGGCTTTTTTTAAGAAACAATCATGTTTTCTAATAAGCATACATTCTCTTAAGCTGTCCATGCAGTGACATTGGCATCGGCCAGGGAGAGCTGTGAGAGAGAGAGAGAGTTTAATTTCTTTTGTACGCTGCTGCCAACACGACTCTCCAAAAATCGCAGAGACAGGATTTCTCGGTCACTGCAGACAGCAGACACATCCCCCAGCGAGGGCCGTATCATTATTTGTGTGTGCTCTGGTTCTACAAGTTTCTGAATGTTAGGAACCACATCTGAAGTCAAGTCTCTTGGTTAACATGATAGCTGACTTGTATTTTGCACTATCACATTGCATATTTTTGTTCTGAGTTTACCATGTGAACTATTTGCTATAACTTAGGTGAATATAAAAAGTTTTATTAAGCAACAGGAACATCATAAAGGGAATAATACTAACCACTGTTTTGTACGCTATGTATTCACTAGAATAATTAAAGCGTTTTTGCAGCTATATCTAAATTTTATTTCAGATTATTTTTCTTTTATAGACTTAAATGCTACACCATATTTTATTCCAGATTAATTTTTTCTGAATGTTTATTAAAAACTAAAGGCTGAGTAATATTCTGAGGAGTTTGCATCTGGGAACTATGCCCATGCACTGACAGAATTTCTCTCTAAACTTCTATCTTCATTTGTTTATAAGTCTGCTAGCACGAGGCACTGGATATCCTCAACTCCTGCTGCTGATCACAACAGAAGCTTAAGTGCTTCCTGAAGGCCCAGTTTGCTCTATTACATGCATGCATTATTGTCTTTAGCAATTTCTTATTAGCACAAAGTATATGCACTTTTTTGCCTAATTCTGCCTTTGTGATATATATAAAAAAGTGTTTTTCCATAGCGCAGTGGTGGTTGCCACTTGGAGTCCTCATCAGCCTAATGTTCCATACAGTTGTATAACCTAGTTATTTCCTATACATGCATATTAAATTTCACTGGTTACAAAGAGCGTATTAATGTTAACGTTTTAGTGATACATACACTGTTTCATCATTTTATGTAGAAGTTGCCTTAACAGCCTTTCAGTTTCGCTATGAATAAGTACATATTGTTACCTCAGCATTTAAAGTAGTCCCTAGTTATCCTTGATATAACTAGGGAATAGTGCACAGCTGATGCAATCATTCCAAGACAACTACAAGTTATTGAATTCACCAAAATAAACAGAGAGAAAACACTTACTTTGCACATTCTTATGACTTAGGTGCAAATCCTGGAGTGTATTATAAACTGGTCTTTACAACCTATGAACAGATACTGTAAGTCAGAGGGAACTAGGAACTCCCTAGGGATGCTGTCCAAAAAAAGAAAAGTAGCCCCTGTGGAGTCACTCCCCCTAAGTCATGTTGCCGCTGCTGCTGAAAACATGCAATGAATCCTTCTGCAGTTGGAATTTCAGATGCCATAATCCCTTAGAGAATGTTGTCTAATTATTTTATTATGCATAATAAATGTAAAATATTTATTTTAGTTTACATAATTGTATTAAAAATGTATGCTATTTATTCTCAGTCTTGTAAGACATCCTTCACAAGTCATATACTTTATAGAAAGGTGCATTTACGGAATTAATGCTGTTTTGCTGGCCTGGCTGTTTGTTTTGTACAGCTTCTCAACCCTCTTATCTATGGCTGTGGAACATCACCAGTCCCCTGGATGTTGCCCTCCATTCCCGCCTTCCCCTCACTGTCATGGGTACTCTATGCAAAATTAACCATACAGTGGAATCCCAGAGAAATGAGAGTCATTTTGTTTAATTACAGCACAGGGATGGCACAAGTACATTAACATTATACCTGTCCCACACTCTCATGGTCAAAGCTGCAGCAATACTGTTTCTGTATCCTGAAACTATGCCAGTGCTCCTCCTGAGCCCTGAACTCCAACAAATTTGACTATGCGAGAAAAGCAGGGCTCTGTCTTTTGCCCCCCCCCACCGCAAAACAACGTAATCCAGATCCATTTCATACTGAAACATCCCCCTCACACAGACCATGAACATAAATTATTACTTGCCTGAGAAGCTGTGATAGTTACATGGAAAGTCAGTACCAATGGGAGCTGAATTTAAAGCCTAACATATGACTAAAATGAGAGTCCTAATTCTTTGCTTTAGACACATGCACAAAACCAGATCAGTTTTTGACAATGCTGTATATCTGCATCTTTCATTGACATCATCGAACTTATGGGAGTTTAGCACTTCTGAAATCAGGTTAAATTCAGGCGCCTAAATATGTTGCAGGTTTAGTAAGTCTGGCCACAGACTATATAATCGACAGATTTAGAAATCAGTTGAAGTTCACAGGTGTTCAGTTTCAGGAGGTTATACGGCTCTTCACTACTTACTGTGCCCATTACCAAATGCAAACAGTATTGTTGTCAGTATAACTCTAGGATCGTGTAATTGAAAAGTTTAGCCACATAACACATCTTTTTTAAATGACTAAGAAATCTAAAATAAGCATTGCATATGTAATGGTGGTGTAGGGCCCTATGAGACCAATTCTGTATTATAAAATTAAGTTGAACATTAATTAGAAGTGAATGAATATTTTTGTATGACAAAGCACACTGGCTTAAGAATGGAGACACACGTTGTGTGATTTGAAAAAGTAAATGCAAAGGAAAATTGTGCATATTTATACCTAAATAGGGCAAACTTAAATTGAAAACACAAATGTGAAAAAATATAATCAAAATATTTAACAAGCAAGTTTTTGTATTTATGAATATATATATTATATTTTTCTTCCTTCAAAAGGAATTAGATTTTAAAAACTTGACTGAAAATATAATTTCAAATTATAATCGTTACTAGAAGTTGCATACTGCTATATAGAAAAGCAGATGTTCATTTCTTTGTTATCAATATACAAAAGATTTAGACAAAAATAAATATCAAGCGTCACAGTACAAAAAGTAGAGATGGAAGGTAACATTTTTGCAAGAATATTTAAGTACAACCATAAACATAGATTATAAAAGCAACTTGGTAAAATAAAATGAGCAAAATCTCCCATTTTCTTTTTGGGAATATGCATACTATTGAGAATACATAATTTGTGAGCTAAAAATGCTAGGTTAGTTTATTATTCACTTCAGAAAACCACATCCATTCATGTCTTTTCCTAGTTAAGAAAAGAATTTCCCATGCTGTGGGTTATACAGGGAATAAATCCCCTTTTCTGTTCCACACAGCCAAAAATCAATCTTTTTCCCATAGTATCTTACAGCCTATTGCACTTCAGGTTTTGCTGCTAAGCAAAAATAAAAGAGAGTTCTAGGTGCCTGTCCAGTCACAGGTGATCCAAATTTTCATAACAGTTCCTAAATTTAGAGTAGTTTCTTTTAACAGCCTTTCTTTCTGCACTTCTAGCCAGGGTTAGCTAGCCTTTCACTCGCTAGACTGGCGAGAGTTTTTGCAGGATGACTGTTCACAATTTCCTCCCAAGGAACTGAAAAGCTTGAAATCAGGAATCTCTAAGAATCCACTGAGCACTGACGAGCTGAACAGGTATAATCAAAATACCTCGTATTTAGACAGTCTTTTAATTCAAGTGTTTCAAACTACTTTATAGAATAGAGAGATCACTTCACCTATCAGTGAAAGGAGACTTTATGGTAGCACTAACAATACTCTACTCCATATCCGTACACAAAATGAGGAATATTCACCTCACTGAAACTACAGGGGTCATTAAAGAGTCTGCAGTTGCCAAGCAACACTAAACAGCAACATCTGAAATAGTCTAGATGAACTTACAGTGCAAGGGCTGAGCTGAAAGCACCACAGTGAGAACCCGACCACTAGACATGGAGGTGAATTTTATCACTAGGTCGGCAGATTTTAAAATCTTGATTTTATGTTTTCTGTAGGTGACACTCGCAAAAGTACATACCATCTGCCGAACTGGTATAAAGGACATTATTTACAGAGTTGCTAATACCTTTCCATGAAAAGAGGTAGTACTGGGTGAGTTGACAAGGAGGCAACTGTGATTCCCTTAAAATTATACTTTAAAACAAAAAAAAAAAAAAAAAAAAGAGAGACAGAAAAAAATGAGAGAGGGGGATAGAGAGCAAAAAATATACTTGCCAACAAGGCTGGCTAGTATCCCAGGACTGTGGAAACTGGCAAGCACAAGCAGGACTGCTGGGCTAATAAATACAGCAGCTCCTCTACTGGCTCCTCTGCAGCTACACAGAGTGCCTCACTGCCTCTATGAACTTGCAGCAGCAGCAGCGCTCTGATTCCTGCATCCCTGCCAGATGTTTTTCAGCTGAGCTCAGAACAAATTTCCTGCAGAATCAAAGCTTCATCAGCTGGTATCTGTAGAGATCAGCCTCCAAAGATTAGGTCAAAATTGGCCTGCAAGGGATGGAAACTAACATCCTATTACCATGAAACATTTATTTTTCAATAATATAGAGGCAGGGGATGCTCAGAGATTTCTTGTTAATCCTGATAAAATAAGTTATGCTTGCTTCTCCTCTAGCAACCTTCAATATAATAAAATACTACTAAAAACCTTGCCATTTCTTGGAATTTCTATCCCATACAGAAAACTGTCCATCCAAAGAAAAATGATCTCCCATCTTTCACTAAACAGAGCATTGAAGTTATGCATTTTGTCATATTGAGTGAGGGAATTGCATCCACTCATTGTGTGTGTAACAATTCCCAAACTGCAAACTGATTCACATCTACAACACTCCTAGTCTCTAGGGTCTTCAAGCCAAGAGCTCAAACCCACCGTAACCCACCTCTCATTACCTGGTTCTGCAATAAGACTACTCCTTCCAATTCAGATGGTTCATTAAAGTGGATGACCCCAAGATTAAGTCTTCTCAAACATGCAGCAAAGATAGCACTCCTTTTACCTTCATTGCAGCACATCGTGTCACTCTATTGCTTACATGCTCTCACCTCACTCAACACAGACCTTTTGATGCAACGACTCTGACAAAAACAAAACCACCTCTCTTTCTTAGATGACTTACTGAAGCTGACAGAAACACTTCTATTAAAAAAAAAAAAAAAGCAGGGGGACTCTTAAGATAGCAGCACAGAAATGGAAGGCCCCCCCGAAGTCACCAAATTCAGTTCTCTGCAGTTCTAGACAGTAATTTAATGGGTGCTCAGTACAGAAGAGTTCACAGAACATTTGCTCCACATGCACAAACCAATGCGACAAAAATTTTTGTACAACAACTGCATGATCTCTGCAGAAGCTTTCTGCACAGGATCTTTCTTTAAAGCAGCTCATAAATAGCACGAAACCAGGTATTATAAGAGTGGCTAGCCTTTGTTATATAATCCTGTTTCAGGAAACTACATTAAAACTTTTACTAAAAGAACATTACAGTTGTATGCTCAGCATTAAAAGAAAATAAAAAAATGTTATAGTGATATAATCAAATGTTTAACTTTCTCCTCTTGCATGCATGCATCACAGCACATGCATCTAATTACATAATCGTGCCATTTATCAAATATAATACTGATTTTTTAAAAACTTTTTGGACATCAACTCTTGCAAATTGCTTATGAATAACTTCTGTGGATTCCTTTATAGTACACATAGACTAGCCACCTCACTGCAAGGTATTAAAAGTATTCAAGATTATAGAAGTATGTTTAATAAGAGTAAAGAATCATTTAAGAAGCATTATGACATCGTTTAATAAGTAGTCTATAATGAACAAAAGACACATGGGATGAGCACCACAAGTAACCCTAACTGTCCATTCATATGATTTTTGAGAACTCAATCTTCTGTCCTGACAGGATGGGTTTTAATGGTGGAACATGGGAGACTTTCCATGCAACCACCCTACGGCCAACTCTCATCCAAATAACTTGGCTGGCAAGGAGAAGGAAAACTGGAGCAGAAAAACAAGACTCTGCAGCACTGTAACTAGCTCCAGTTGCTTCCTGTTCTAATAAATGTCTGGTGAGTATTTAGGCTTCTAAGCCTTTTAGGGGACTTTTCCTTTCTTGGTGAAATGGTTGCAACTCAACCGAGAAAAATTTCAAAACTGCAACTGATTTGAAAAGGCAATGCAGATAAGTGGCCTCACCATGGAGAATTCTAACAGACACTAGAGCAGCTGTGAAACAAACACTCAACATTAGCACTGCAGTGTTACCACTAAAAGGTTTCCCATCATTTGTTTTTCTTTATAAAGTAATACCTAAATACTGAAGACTAAGTTTTTAAATTTAGCTCCTAATTTAATATGCAATTACTGCTGCCCTGATGGTGTTTTAATGGCAATATATTTTTATTGGTGACTTCAAATGAACCTCGTCTGATCACCTTAACCCTTCTCTCATCATGCTTTAGTTAATGACTCATTACCTGTAGTCACACCAGGGACATCTGTAAGGCTTTTCTCCAGTATGGACACGCTTATGTCGTGTCAGATGCGATTGTGTTGTGGAAGCGAAGTTACACTCATCACATTTGAATGGTTTCTCTCCTAGAAGGTGACAAGAGAAGATATGCATTATCACTTTTCATCAACAGAAAAGGAAAACAAGTCTAAATTTCTGGCAAATCCCTTGAGACAGATTTTAGTCCATGTATGTATAACAACCACAAATACAAAATAAATTTCCAAATACAGTGTATTAATTGCAAAATACCATTCTCGCTATGACATATACACATCAGTAGCCAGCTGACTTCCCATGTGGTGTTACACAGCAGCAAAGAGGAGAAAGAACTGCACTGGAACAGGGTAACCATGTTACTGGGGCCTTATTTCATGAAAATGTCATTACCAGGCGACAGGCATTCCTCTCACCCTACACCTTCTGTTGAAGTTGGGCCCATGCACAGCCCTGAAAGCAACACTGTTGGAGAAAAAAGGTGAAAAATCAGCCTGAAGCTTGTATTCAGTGCCTGCTCAGAAAGGAACATCTCCAGGAGGAAAGTGTCTTTGTTTTTTGTCACTGGTCCTGGATTTTTCATCTTATCCATTAAATAATACACATAAACCAGGACTGAGAATAGGAACCAGAACTCAGTGCTCCATTCTCCCTCTCTTGCCTGCTGTCCTTCTGCCCTTGTGAATCTTTTCTGAACAGTGGGCCAATTTCAGCAGGACTTGAAAGGTTAATGAAAAAAAAAAAAGAAAACCACCACCAAACCTAGATAGTATTTGCAGAAGACTAAAATTCAATCTCTGCTGAATGTGCAACTGCACTGAAGATTTCTAGAGGACTACTAATTGAAGAAAGATAAAAATCTCTAGCTTATAAATTATTATGTGAAAAGAGTACTTTTCCTTCCAGTGGAGGGGTCCACCCCTCAGAAAACATTAAGACAAAATCTCCTGACAGATACACATACTGTGACGCCTAGCTAAGACACCTGCATCCCATTTTTCCAACTGGTTGCTCCAGAAATATGCTGTGTGGCTTACAGGCACATGTAATTACTATTTAGGGAGGAAACAGATTTCTTTTTGTATGCAGAAGATGGAAGGCAGCTCCTAACTTAGGTGATCTTGACTGCATTGTGCAAGCCTTCAGAAGTACGCATCCTAAAGACGACATAAGGAATCAACCACCCTAACTTAAGAAGTCTGAATAAAACCGCTAGGGATGGACACCGACCTTGTAGACTGTTCAGAGGTCTAGAATAGGCAGTTTCAAAATTGAACCCTAAGCCTCTTAGCAGGTACAACTGGCAGTTTTTCAGACTGACAGGAGACACACCACCAGCAGAAGACACATCACTAGCAAAAGGCCACTCCCAAGCAGCCATGCCTCCAAGCCAGATTTTTCAAGCCTGCTTAAAGCATGAGACACTCAAGACTTCCAAAGAGACTTTGCAAGAATTCTGAGGAGAGAGAGAAATCTGCATTTTTCATTCTTGGAGACTGTTAGGTTTTCTTCCCTCCCAAGGGAAAAAGAAATGCAAGGTCCTCAGGCCTGAAAAGCCTGTAAGGAGGGACAACAGAGCAGCTTCTGAAAGCTCCATAAAGACTTGGAATAATTGCTTTTAGCAGCTGCTGGAGAGAATACCAGCTACTATCTTTCATTTATTGTTTCATGGGACAAGCAAGGGTGAAGGGGCAGGACACAATGCGGAAGCCTCTATGCTGGACAAATTGAGACTGCTAGAAAGTATGTCTTTCCTGCCCCAAATGGGGTTTTCTTGTCAGACACTGACTCTCTGCTCTGGAGAAGCTGATTCTCCCAGCAGCCTGAATGGTACTGGCTGCTGCTTCAATTAAACTCTCTGGGAGGCCATAGACTCCCTAGCAACGTAACCTATTCTTGAACTGAAGATTTCCTGTGCCTGATTTATTTTATCTTCTAGTATTAAAGAAGATAGCAACATTTTCAAGCCTAAGTAGTAAAGCCACAGGTATTTTAGATAACATACATACTTATTTTAACTGCTTTCATTTAAAATGCATTAGAACCTTGCCAACTTGCCCCCTTGTAAAAAAAGCAGATCTGAACTGAAAGATTTTTAGTTTGCCATTCAGGTGAGGATGGATCAGGTAAAGGTCTGCTGCTGTGCTGGGGCAGGGCCAGCAGGGCTGACAGACGAGTGAGGGCCCGTGGAAGCCAGGAGGGTTTGCAAATTCCATCGTGACCAGAAGAAAAATGATAATCCTTGCCCACTGCTCCAGGAAGTTTCTCCTTAGGAAATCCTTGTGGCTAACTGCTCCTGTCAAGTGGACTATGTGTAAATCTCACCTGACAGAAAATACATCACAGCAGCACCACACAACAAAAGCCAACTAAACTGGGAGGAAAAAAGACGGCCTAGCATAGCCTGTAATTCTTAGCAGCTGCACATGGGAAAAAGTATTTATTTTTATGGAAAATCAACCAGGTTGATAAGTACGGTTGAAAAAAATCTAAGGAGACTAGGTATTCTTTGGGCTGGGGGTTGTTGAAGAGTATATTAGCTGTAGCAGCAGTACTGTTATTTATTTGTTTATTTATTTAAGTTTTCCACAGACCTACTCATTTAAGCGTTTTTTTGTCTTCCTTATCTTTGGGCCAGAATGCTCGTTATCAGCCTTTGTGTCCCAATTTTCCTTCCCTCCTTCCTGCCCCCAGACTTTTCAGGCAATAAACTTAATTTTATTTTTATATGGGCTGGCATTAAATATTCCAGGAGGATTCTCCCTCACCCCCAGTCAAGGATCTAATTCGTACAAAATTAAAATAACACAAATTTAAAAAGCAATATTGACAGTATTTTTTAAACAACACTACGTAATAAGTATAAAATAATGTATTCAAAAATTTGTGAGGACAAAGTCTATGTATTTAAAGATTAATAAATGTAAAAAAAACCCAAACCAACCCCACAGCACCTTACCATTATAGAAGACTTCTCCATGCCTCACCATCTCTAACTTTATCAATAACAAGCCCCACGAAAAAGAAGGATAGGTGACCCAAAACGCCCCAATGGTCAGCAACCTCTGGGGGTTAAAAAAGGAAGGACACACGTTCCAAGATCAAGGACCCACTATCTTTGGGGCGTTTTATTTTGTTCTTAACACAAGCACTTTCAAAAAGCTATGTTTCCTAACCACAGGAGCACAAAAGAAGAAATGGTTTTGCTTTTTCGACAATATTGCAAGCAACTTCTGAAGTGCATCGGTTATTTAAGTCATTTGACATGGAAAATTTTAGCTCCAACAATCAAAGTTTGGTCAGACCATGGGGAGCACCAGTCCGTACAAAAGCAGTTACTAAGCCTGCTGCTAACCAGTTAGCCTTGTCAGCTCTACCCATTCTGCTCTTCTTAAACCGTCACGACTCAGGCTTTCTTTTTCTCTTGCCTCTCCAAATTCTGCACTGACTTCTTTTAGCAGCTATCTTAGCTTCCCCCCTCTCCCCCCCAAATTACAGCTTTCTTTTTCTTTCCTTCTTCCTCTTTTCGCTGATTTTACCTCTTTTGAGTTCTCTGTCTTTGATGATGAGCTTTTTAGGACACAGAGCATACCCTACTGCAATCAAATTTCTCTGTGCGGTTATGTACTTAACATGTACTTAACATGTACTTTTTAAAGGAAAAATGAAATAACACAGTAACAAAAACTATAAATCTTGGTGATAGATGTTGGTTTGTGTATGACAAAGTGAAATTTTTATTTATAATCATGACTGTCCAGACAATTTCTACCTATAGATTATATATATACACATATATATACACATCATTTATATGAATGTGCTACTGAGGATCCAGTTTTCACATAAATGAAGGAAAAAAGAAAAATCAAATGGTGCCTTCAATTTGCAACTCTTGAGCAACTAATCAGAATCTTAGTAAGATGGAAGAAATCTTACCCCAGTTGTCTCAACAGGAAACTATTGCTTTTAGTCCTATTTGTCTTTCATGTGATGTGTTGAGCAGCACAGAAAGAATCCTATAAGTTTCATTTGACCTAAGGAATGAGTAGACCACAAAACACAGCCATCTGCTTACATGTTACAGGATTTTTTTTCTTCTTATTTCCAACTATTTCTAGTGTTTGTTAAGGCTGTTCCCTGGAGAGGCACTTACAGGCTTGCTAACGAAGCCTGAAGCATATTAAAGTAAATTCTGTTTGCTTTTAGTCTGGTCAACTTTTTTGCATATAAGACATATAAAAATAAGTGCATCCTTGATCCCTTGCTTTCTTATGAGAAACCCTGTAGATGCCACAGGGTTGCTCTTCCATAGCAAAAAATGATTGACATTTGTATGCTCAGAAATGGGAGCAAAAATGTTCCACTAGGCAATTTCCCTCAGGTAGAGAGAAAGTTTTAAGATACCCAGGTTTTTGGTGTCATTTGTGGCCAAAGGTTTGCTATAATCAAGTTCCACACTCTGCTGCAAATGTTGGCATAAATGGAAAACAACACAGATCCTCTTCAGATTTCACCTCTCCTCTTGCTGAAAAGAGCAGTAAGTCTTCTTACTGTGCTACATTTTCTGTGGTATTCAACATTATAATTTTTTTAAGCTGTGGTGGGGAAGTTGAAGGGAAGAGGCTACATTATACATTAAATTCAATGCCAAGTAATGTAACTACACATTAAAGTCAAAGAGCAGGTCACATGAGAAATAGAAACACAAAGTGAGTCACTCATCTGGATAAAAACACATATATTATTAAATTTTCTTTCTTTATTACATTGACCTATAAATGTCTTGAGATGTGCGAGATTGAAATGAGTGAGCAGAAGCAATCATACAAACAGCTATCTGTACGATATAAGCTACCATCTTCAAAAATTTCTGAAAATATTTGAACAAAGACACAATCTTCTTTAGCAGTTCCATAGGTTCAGGGTGACTGTCATAGAACTGCTGTGCACAGTAAGTGTACTTACCCTCTAATGCTCTACTACTGTAATGTACTTCTATAATCCCCAGGAAGATTCCACCACAACCAACACGCGAGAAGCAAATGTAGACTGCCATTGTGCAGAAGAGGAGGATGGGGTTTTTGCAATTTGCAGGAGTACTAACCAACGTTAAAAAAGGAATTTCATGCAAGAGAACACAGGCTGTGACTGATCAGCACTGTTGGATTGAACCAGCTACTGCAGCATGAAATGGAAGTTTACTGGGAAACATGTAGAAGAAGGGAAAACTAGAGTGATACCAAAACGCAGACAAACAAAGGAGGAGAGCAGAACAATAACAAGAAGAACATTAAAAAAAAAATTTTAAATTAAGAATTAAGTGGTTTCATGTTTTCATTTCAAGCCAGAAATAATTACCCTTGTTTTTTCTCTCTTATGCAATTTCTTAGTTGATCATGATTAAGGCAATATATTTAAATTATGTGATATTATATGTTTCGTGTGTGTGTGTGTGTGTGTTTTTGGTGGCTAATTTAGAGGTTATTTACTCTTTTTTATTATAAAGGTGAGATAATAGCTTAAATTCTCTGTGGAATTCAACTAATCCTAAATTCAGCCAACACTAAAATTTGCAACATCATTTATCTTCCTATCTTCAGGCAGATTTTCCTACTGGGACAAAACATGAATAAAAAAAAATTGTTTCAGGATGACTCAAAAGATGAAAATTTTTCCTCCCAGTCATGTTGAGGCACCAGAACTACGGCATATACGTTATTGCAGCACCGCAAGCTGTCCCTTATTTACCACATAGCACCAGCTGACATTGCAAGTGGTCTAAGTTTCTCAAGACAGTTTCTGCTCACAGACTAGGCAGACACAAGTATCTATTGTAAAACATTCGACAAAGACAGAGAGGTAAGTATTCTTTACGGTGTGATAGAATTCTGGTCAAACTCTGGAACACTCCTGAAGTTGCCATTGCTTCAATTCACAAAACGGAAGATTGGGCCACTGATATTTACATAGCCAGTGAAAGACTTGCAGAATTTCATAGATTGATTCTTGCAGAATAGGACTGGAAGAAGATGCATTCAGATTATAAAATAAGGCTATAACATTTTACCAGGACAAAATCAGCCGAAGATTTAGCTTATTCTGTGTTCAAAGTGCGTGCTTCTCACAGGACCAGGTCAGTCATTAAGGACAAAAAATATTTAACAGAATAAAAACGTCAACTGGTAAAACACCAGGGATCTCTTGATAGGTCAAATTACTTTTTTCTGCTTCACAGTTCTACTTTGCAGCTGAGAAAGCCTATATCACAGAGATCTGTATGGAGATGCATCATGTTTACAAATAAATTAAGTACAAACTTTTTTCAAGTCTTGAAACTAATGGCTTTTTCTTTCAGTTTAACATTCCTGCACTTCTTTTAACTTAAAACCCAAAAACATATCTTCCAGGGATAACATCCTATGTACCAAACTAGTCCCTACAGTTTGCTCCACGAGTGACTGAGGGCCAGATTCTGCCAGCCTTATTCACACTGAGTTATACTTTATGCTCTCTGTAATATTTCCAAAGACAATGCATCTTTCACAAGGTAAAGGTATTTCTCCAGGTACATAAAAATAATCTCATCTAAAAGGAGAGGAACTGAGTAAGAAATATCAGAATCAAGAGCACCAAAAGTCTAAGTGGCTGGTCCTGCAGCCAGTCCTCTCTTGTGTCAAATATCTATCAGCAGCTGAACATTTCTCTGGGGTGTCAGGACACCTCAAGCCTTGAGGCTGGGACGAGAGGAGGCTTGTTAAGCCAGTTAAGACTCCTCAACTACATGTGAGGATGTGCTCATTTGCCCTTGAATCAAGGGTCTCTGACAGGTGATAGAAGTAAATCTTGGATTGGAAGATGTTCTGTGTCAGCCCCCTAGACAGCGTGTATTACAGTAGGGAATTATTTAAGCCATTTAGACTATTTTTGATACCTATCCCTTTCAAACCTGATTGTAATTTGCTTTGGCATTCTGCTCTGGGAAAATTGTGCCAACTGGGGACACAGAACAAAAAATACAGGTACAAAGACGAGTGCATGCAGCTAAGGACTGAGATAAAGTTGTGCACTGGATGAAAATACAAGGGAACCCACGTAAGTGCAACAATGCAGGCAAAGGTGGATTGTGTCATTCTCCTTGAAACAAATAGAAGCTACAGATAATTTTTCTGCTAAAGAATCATCTCTGATTGTTTGTGCCACAGAGGCAGATAAATGCCAAAAAGATAGATCCCTCTGCCTCTGAGATACTGTCCTGTATAGTATAAAGTTAATAGCAAAGTAATAACGAGCCTCCAGTCCTGACATAAAATATAAAGTTATGCCTGCTAGATGCAAGCTTCATGATCTATAACCTGTGAATCCCTGTGATCATAGCACAAATGTCTCTACCATACTGGCAAAAGAAGGACAAAATGCCGTCAAAAACCTGGACAGCTTTTCACCAGGAACATACCATATTTTCAGCCTAATTTTGCACATAAACCAGGCAATAAAATATTTTTTCTATCGGCTTGTAGCCTAATAATACAAAAAATATAAATATATAACTGATGATAAGGGCTTATATTTCTGAGAAACCAGATCTGCACTCACATAATAGATAAAGACAAGAAGGGTAAAGACAAGAATATGCATTTCTTCCACTTTTCCATTCTGAAATGACTGTTTACCATTTGTGTGGCTGCACTGACGATGAGTCCTAGACATATGCATGATCCTGGTGTGCCACATGGCAGGCCAATAAAAAACAAAAGGTAGTTCCCATCCTATTGATAACAATGATTTATTTCTGCTAAAGAAAAAAAAAAAATCATTTTCATTCTTAGCGCACATTTGGTAAACTTCAACCAACATGTGAAAATTCTTCAAAGCTCCAGAAAAATGGAAACTGTTAGATACAACTGAAGCATACAACTTCCATACCAGTAGTTGCAATTGCTCCTGTTATCATTCAGAGAGTGTAATACTAAGAGAATTTATTATATTTACTAAATGCCTTTTCTTGGACACTTTAAAAATACAAACTTCCTGCAGTGAATGGGAACTGACTGTGGCAGTACTCTCACACAAATGTACGTTCCTTGTTATCAGAAGTAAAGTTCTGTAAGTATGATTACTAGTTAGACTTGCAAGCAAAATTTGGTCCTGCATTTTTTTTTTTTTTTTTTAGAGATTATCCGTTTCAAGGTATTGCCTGACTGGCACTGAAAACCCCACCTTTTTGAAAGCATTAGACTCTCCTCCAAATATGGTTGCTTTAATAAACTGAAAAAAGGGTGGAAGGAATGGCTTCAGGCTCTCAAGAAAGAGAGTAGCTGCTCTCCAGGAAATTACGCACTTAGATGGTGTATGTCCTGAATCAAGATTAGTTTATTCAGGGACATAATAAAATCTCCCACTGAGATTCCTTTACAAAATCCATGGAAAATTCATGATGTAACAACTACAGCTTCTTATTTGTTAGCCATTTCTTTCCACTGTACATTAGACAATGGTCACTTAACTCACACAGCAATTCCTGGTGATATTACATTATCCTCATGATAGTCAGTAAAACAAAAACTACAGTGGCTTAAGGAGCAACACTTATGCGTCTGTTTGAACAAAACCTATTCAAATAATCAAACACTTACAAGGAACTACTAAAAAGCACAATTAAGGTAAAATGTATTAATAAATGTTTAATACTTACACTTTTTCTGGTCTTCTGAAACTAAGAACCAATTTAATTTTATCTGATACTATATTTTTATAACCAGGTGGTAGGAAAGCTTTGCTAATTCTGGGAGAGAAATCCTGCTTTACATGCCAACCATGTGGTAACTCTTAAAGTTGCACCTATTAATTACAAACTATCTTAAAATTACAAAAGGGCAACTGAAACAACACTAGCTTTCAACTATGTCTCAGTCCGAAATAATGGATTAATCTATATGTAGTCTCTAATTTTCACCCAGGGACATTCTAGCAGACTCTTGCAAAATCTTCACAGTAGGTAATCTATTTGGGCCTTGAAAAAAAAAAATTAGTAGACTTAGCATTCATTTAAAGAAGAAAGCCAGTCTTTACAATTCTACTTCCTCCAGAAAAAACACCAAAAATACCCCCCACTTCCTCCACAAGCAATTATTCAAACTCCCAGCTAACAGATTTGGTGCAGACCTTGGGCACACCGATTTTGCAAAAATGAGAAAAAGAAAAGTAAACAATGAGCCGATGTATTATTTGTGCTGGAACGTGCTATTTGACTTGCGTTACTCCCCAGTGTAGAGGGACTCCCTTGCTGGAGAAAATATAGCGAAGAGTAAAGACAGCTTTACTGACCTGTGTGCTGCCGCCGATGCTTGGTGAGGGCATGACGTGTCCCGCCGGCAAAGCCACAAAGGTCACAGAGGAACGACTTCTCGCCTGTTGCAACAATAAACAGATGAGGGACTGCGGAGGTCACAGATCATTAAAACATATCTATCAAGGCTTTCAGGGTTACTAATTCCTCCAATCAAATGTTTCCATGTAAATATGTCAAATGGGAATGAAATTACCACTGCGGTTTATTGACTGTGATAAAATCTGAAAAGCACCACTGAACATAATTACATACTTGTCAGACCCATAAAAATTAGCTTTATTATCAATGGAATGGTTTTGTACAACTTCATTTCTGTTAGATGTCTTCCAGATGGGGCTGCTTTATGCACTTGAACAGTTTTTATGCATATCCTGATTTTTTACAATTCCCATACATCTGGCCTTTCTGTGCTGAGTAAAGATTGCCTGGAAAAAAAGTTAATATACTGTATATATGATTCTGCTTAAAAAAAAATATATTGAATTTACTAACAAATTAAGGGTACTGAGAAATTTTCAACAGACTAGATCAGAGTCATCTTTAGTTACCTTCTATTTATTAATAAATATTAAATTATTTTCCTGAATATACAGAAGAGCCCAGGCAACAATAAAAGCCACATTATTCAGTACCAGAGGCAATTCAGCACTGTTTATGTTTCTAAAGTTTTCATGACATAAAGAAAACAGGTCTGGGGATTGCTACTGAAATTGCAGCAGAACTCGTATTGTTTGTCTTCAAATGATAATTCTTCATTCCAAACCTCTTGACCAGTTTGAGAGATTTTGGCAAGCTCAATACTCATTAAAAGTGCCTAAATGCTCTCTTTTTAGTATTTTTTTTTTTTTAATAGAAGTTAGGATTTTGCCCTGTTGTCTATAAATACCGTCTATCATTTCACAGGAATATTTTTACTCAGTATGTGCTAACATGCACAGCAATCTCAGCCCATGAAGGCCACATGGAAGGTCATTATGAATTAATAACACTAACCTCAGATATAGACTCAATAACCTCAGATAAGACTGAAATTTAATTTTTTTTTTTTTTTTTTTTTTTAAAAAAATCGGTTTAGTCATTTGGAGCCAAATTGTCTCCTTTCGCAGTAACATAGTGGAGAGGGGGCTGGTGGGGCAATGATGCTGAATTCATTGAAACTAACAGTCTCCTTCAAATTCTTCCCTGTGGGGAAGGCAATTTAGTTTCTACAAAAGACGGCTGGGTTAAGAGGTCGGGTGTCAAATTACCAAGTCCTCCTATGAAGACAGAGGGATGGAAATGTCCACGTTGTTTATTCCCACATAACCAAACACGCTAATACACGGACTTTCCGGAAAAGCGCAGTGCCTCAGTTAACTTTGGATGGCATTAATATAAGCAAGAGGTCACCTCGTGAGTGGGAGCTCCCCGGAGAGCACCACAGAGACCAGCTGCCCTCTCCCACCACTGCCTCGACAGGGACCCCAGGGGAACCCCAGCTCCCCACTCCAGTTGCTGCAGCGCAGGAGTCCCTGGGCCCCGTGCTACAACGAGGAAAGCAATTCCTTCAAAGTCTCCAAGGCAGCCTGAACCCTGCCACTAAAATGGGATCATAAAAATGCTGATTAACCTCCACCAGGTAGCTAGGCTATGAAATGCAATTGTCACATATTAGTCTCCATTTCAGAATAAAGCAAATGGTGTATTGTTATTTTCTGCACCCAAATCTGGTCATGAAAAGCAGACTGAAATTTTACACGATTTGGGGCTTTTTTGCAAATTTGGTCCATTGATGAGAGTATCCCAAGACAGTATCTAAGGTGTGAAATAATTTCAGTACCTCCTTTTAGGAGTCAGTTCTAGCCATCTGTGATTATAATTGAATTAAGAAGAAACAAAACAGAAGCAGCAGAATGGAAACCCATCCTAACTACCACATGAAGAATGCATATGTGCTAAATGATGTAACAAAGTCTGAATTTTACTGCAAAATGTTTGTCAGTAATATTATTGCTGAGGTTATACATGCCTGTTACACAGAGGTTTCTGCATAATCTCTTTCCTTTTTTTTTTTTTTTTTTAATCAGGATCTTCAGCGTATAGCACTTCAATTCATCGAAATATCAAAGAAAAGGAATAGAAGGACTACACATAATGCTTAATTATAATTAAATATTAATTTAATTAATTAATCAATTTTAAGTATAAATCTTTCTAACTAGCTGTAATGCCTAACACCCCAGCATAAAATTCACACTTTAAGTTAAATGCTGTTCCATGCCTACCAAGAAATTGCTCATCATCTATATATTGTCATAAATTAGCTCATGTTGTGTTTAACATCTAGGAGCAGACTTCAGTACGGCCTGCAGCTTCATACACTAATGAGGACACAGAGTACCCATAGCATTTTTGCAAGCTGACGGATTTACTTGGTAGTTTATATTTGGGCCTTTGGAACAGCTTTCTGATCCACAGAGAAATGATTCAAAACCAACCAATAGCTTTAAAATAGGGAAATTGATCCATCCTATAAAATGATTTGCCAGTTAAATATTCCACGCTCCTCTAGGTCAGATCTGGGAGCTCTCATGCAGGCAGGGCTCTTGAGGGAGTCAGTGAGGCTTTGGATCTGAAAACATGAGACGGGAGGAGATTTGGCCCCTGCTTTTAGCTCAGGAAAGGTGGTGATGCATTTGATTTTCTGCAACATTCATTCTCAGGCATATTAATGAATTAATTACCTTATCTGTGTATGTATCGTGGTATATGCACAAATACATATATCCACACAAACACACAGAGAAAACTTCATCATCTGTGACTTTAAGTTCAACTGCACAGTATTTCTTAGCCCTGAAGCTTGATGTGGGTTGAATCCCTCATATCTAGACATAATATTTCATTTGATGTTATGGGCATGTATTGATACATAGATGCATTTTACATTCTTCTGGATATGATTAACAATTTTATCATTCCAACTTCAGAATTTGCAACTTTTTAACTTTTAGTTAAATGTAAAGGCAATATTTCACTCGCTGTACAGGGGGCTGATCTAACTTGCCATGTTTATATGATAGCAGAAATGCAATAGAAAATGGTCCTTTTCTTAACAACTTGAATTACTTTCAAGCGTGCCATTTTGCATTCAAATGTAGAAAGACACGGAAACCAATCCTTTATTTTCTATTAGAAAACAGCCACTGTCCCCTATCTCTCATTATGGTGCAGACTACAAGACCTAACAACAAAAATCCATATTATTGATCTAGCCAAGTCTCCACAATTATTCTTTAGAAGGAAACGCCGACGATAAATTACATCTGCACTGGCTTTTCATCTGCTGTTCGATATAAGTGATCTCTCAGGGCAGGCTGGAGACCTTAAATCGTCAACACCCTTGTCAAAGAAGCTAAGGAGGCCTGGGCTTCCCACAAACAGCTTTGAAGAAACTTTTAACCTACAGTTTCAAGCTATAGCACAGATTTTTAGAAAATGGGGAAGAATATGTTCAG
>WAAD01024275.1:118824-120122 GCA_013389945.1 Fregata magnificens
TCTCTCCCTTCATTTACCTTTTCCTGATCCTATGTTCAGTCATCGTTTTCTCAAAGTCCTCCATTTTAGTGCCCACTTTTGCCATCTGCCCTGCTGCTACTTAAAACCTCCTATATACAAATGTAGCTTCCTATCCTTACTCGTAACCCCATAATGTTCATATTGACAAATTTATAGTCAACCAACAGGGGTATCTCAAAGTGTAAGAAAAATTAAATTTCATTCAAAAATACACTGTATGCATAAAATTAGCACATATGAAGCATATGTGTTCTTTTCTCTTCATGAGCCAATATATTTTCAAGATATGGTTACATAGGAACTGAGTACAATTGACGTTTTCCCATTTCACAATTTATGCATTGGAAACCACCTAGATCTTGGACCCTGAAATCTGATGGAAAGCTGCATTTTCATGACCTGAAAAATTCAGAATTAAGGGAGGGATGGCAGGGAAGGGGTTTTAAAAATTTCATCCTAATTTTTCAGCATTGTACCCAGACATTTATTAATTCAAATATTACTATACAAAGTCTATGCAGAAGATATTGATGATATAATTATACTGATTCCATCACATCTTCCTAATAAGCATCTACCAGAAACTCAAGCTTCCTAAATGACAGGTATAGAAAGGAAATATTCTTACCCTCAATAGCCTTGCAAGTATTTAAGGAGACTGGGATGGCAGTAGAATGGAAAGCTGTGCAATGTATCTAAAAGCAACACTGGACTGTGTACCATTTCTACAGATTACCAAAACTGGATTATGACCTTAAGAGGTAACCTCAAATCCAACAAGTGAATACATTTCTCTAAGTTCTTGAAGTTTGCAGCACTTCTCTGGTGGCTCACAACCTGCTGTATAAATATGTATGTGCATAAATTTTAAAACGTAATTTCATCCTGTTGTTAAGCATTTAAAAAAAAAAAAAAAAAGAGCGCCACTAAGTACCTAGCAAAGGACAGTTTGAAACATGCAGTTTTCCTCAGAAAAGGATACTTACGTGAAAGAATTGCATGCTGATGCATTAAAACCAAATGCACCTTGGAAAACTGAGCAATGCGTCAGGTGATATATCACATTTGTGCAAAAAGCAAACCAACAAAAAAGTATGGTACGTTCAACCCACTTGTTCGAAAGGATCCGAAAACCTGACCACATCACATTCTGAAAAGTCTCTCAAAAATGGCACCAAGAGGTTCTGCATTTATCGGCACTCACATTTCTTCAGCTCCGAGGGAAAAAAGTCTTTTCAGAACTGCCATCGCCTCAACTCTCAGTCTTGAAATAAGAT
>WAAD01024275.1:120158-130158 GCA_013389945.1 Fregata magnificens
GGCTCTGACTTGTGCATCAGCAATAGGTTACACGCATCAATTTCTGACCTTTGCTTCAGCTTTGAAATATCACCAATTTCAAATTTGCCTGTCCTAACACACCAAGCTGAATGCCTTGTTTCGCAGAAGTGACAAAATTGGCCCCTTGCCTTCAATGCAGCAGCAGAACAGAGGAAAATGTAGGCCTGTAGCTACAGGTTGGTTAACAATTCCACTGGTGATATACAAGCCAGAAGAGCATACACCTTATTCTTCCGTCTCTCTTCTGACTCTGTAGTACATTTTGAGGTGAAATGTAGTAAAAATTTAGTCTTGTTGCTTTCCCAAAGCATTTATGCTTCTGAAAACAGTCATTCTGTTGAGGTGGCAGCTACTCTTTTTACATCATGGCTTTTCAGAATAGAAGCACACTTTAAATTTGTATCTTCCAAATTAAAAACATTTTAAAACAATCAAGTATAAGCAAAGTAGGACTAAAGGTTACCTTATGTGAGGAAAACAGCCTTACGAGCCAGCTGAAAGACATGATGCAACCACCAGGCACAGCTTCATGATTCCCATTGTATTCATTAAGGCATAATGGAAAGTTTTAAATTTATCATCTTCCACAGTGTTATAATATTCTGTCAATTTTGTAACATTAATCTTGCTGCAGAGCTTTTTATAACATACAATCACTTAAAATAGTGTCACAGCCTACTGTTTAATGCACATAAAGGTATGTTTCATTAACACTACACTATGAGTTTTTACTAGGACAAATATATAATGTAGAAAAAACTGAACATCTGTATATAATAGTAGTGATTCAAAAGCTTTTATACCAATAAAACTTACAGTTTCATTTACACACCTTTTTCTTTACCTCGAGGATTCTAGAACATAGCACTGGAACAGAAACCCCTGGATTAACGCAATCTAATGGAACAGTGCTATAAAATAGGCAATTTTTTTTGCAGTTTCATTACCTTTATCAGTTGCTCTCTATCATAAATTTCTCAGTTGTGACTACAATGCATGCGACAATGTTTTTACCTAAGAAAAGCTTGGTCTGCCCTAAAACTATTCTGGATAAATTTATCCACATTCTGGAAAATCTCATAGATTTATATTAGATTCGGGGGGAGGGGGGGAATGATGGAAGATTTTGAATTCTGTAGAAGAAAATAAATCACCTGACCAAATGCTCTATAGAGTATTTTACATAAGCACAAGTAGCTCGTGGCATTCAGGCAGAGGCAGAGCAGAAGGAAAAAACTGACTCAATGGGACACATCCACATGTTTTTAAATACAGGTCTTTAATTTTTAAAAGTAATATACACTGTACTGGAGTTTAGAAAATCAGAGTCAAACCACTAGGATCTTTATGATTGTAAACATAGGTTCTGCTATCAAACGTCTGCACATTTGCAAAGAGAGAGAGATGAAACTATCTTGAGATACCATGTATGTTCCAAAGGTTACATCAAGGTGCCATTTACATCCTGAGGACATCTCCAAAGATGGATACAGTTGAAGCAAAACTTGTCTTTAGAAATGTCTTTTTATTTCAGTTTTAATTGAACCATTATCTGTTTTCAAGGATATTAGAAATTTCCTTCAATATCTTTTTAAAATGGAAGGGAAATCAAAATAAACAAATATTTGAACTCAATACTATTGGCACCTTGATACCAGTGGTTGTTTCCTGTTTCACAAAGAGAAAACAGTTTCCACATTTTAACAATGCTTTTGACGTTTGCTGTCAATTTTTTTTTTTTTAAATTTACTTTGGAAATCTGGCAGCTCTCCACCATAACACTAGCAGCTTACAGCAGAATAGCAACGCTGACAATGACTTGTGTCATTAGAATAAATAAATTCCGATAGCCAATACAATCAACTCACAGACTGGCGGATGCCTGAAAAGCAATGGTACATATCAATTTTGAGCTAAATCTTATCATCCTCTCTCAGACAGAACACCCACTCATGTAAGAGCTGACCTGTTATTCTAATGCGTATTTGCAGGAGCAGACTGTTAAGAGCGAGCTTTGCTGTATATGAAGTTAATAGTTTAAGACTTGAGCAGAATTTTCCCATGAAAAGTTTCCTTTTCAGGATGGACATCTAACTAGGTCAAAGAGTCAAACTAGACTGTAGTCTAATCAAATAAAATATTTGCAAAATAATCCCCCAGAACTCTACCAGACCTGAGCAGACAAAATAAGTTTTCTTTCTTTCAGGCTTCTGACTACCCCCTACGTCAAGTGTACATAATTTTAAAACACAAATAAAACTCATTGCTGTATATTCATCAAGTGCTGGAGATGATCAGCATTTCTTTGCACATTTGCAATCAGCTACTTTGGCAGTTCTCACATTTCTTATTTTTCTACCGTGCTAAGGTCTTCTATCCTTTGCATTCTATCCTTCTATCTAAAAAAACCTAGAATATAATGACTAGAAACCAGCAGATGCCGACTCTTACTCTGACCCACAACTAATTTCCAACTTAATTAAAACCTTTATTAAAAATATATTTTTTAAAACTCTAGAGGTCTTTCAAAAGTGGGGAAAACTACTCTTGTTAACAAAACAAAGAAAACACAATGAGTTTAATTCAGGTCACAGTGACATCAGAGAGGTTTATTTATTGCCAGCTTTGTTGCCTCCAACAAAGCTTTAATCTGTGACATGCTGTAGCTTGTAAAACAGCAAAGTGGTATGGTATCAGAGAAACTACACCATGTCATACATTTCTAAAAACGTCTGGTGTCAAGCACATTACATTCAGCAACATCATCAACAAGAAAGAGAAAGGATTTTGGGGGGGTTGTTTTTTGTTTTTTGTGTTTCCAGTTTACATTTACAGCTGAAACAGCCTTTGAAAATTCCTATAAAGATTTCAGATACTGAGAGACAGCTGTTTTTATGTAGTTGGAGATGACGAGAGTACAATGTTTTTTATGAAGCTGAAAAATCAGGGCAGACCTTAGGTTTTACAAAGGAAAAGGGTGAGAATCAAGGCTTGCTTCCATGAACTGCAGAGCTCATCCAGCATCAGACAGATATGTCTCAGTAGGACAGAGAGGTGGGAAAACTGGAAGATTTCAGCATGCACAGGACAAGGATTATTTTGCTTGTTCAAGCCAGGGTTTCATCAGGCATTATGGGAAACGAAGGAGTGCAGTGGCTGAGGAGTCCACTGTGGGCTTTGCGTACCAAAACCCCCTCCAAATCCAAGCCACGTTTGGCTGACCCCTGCAACCCTAAGTCTTTTGGGAGCACCTTGGGAAGTGCTAAGCCATTGCAGATAGATTAACAGAGCCTGGAGAACTACAGTGGCCAGATGGACATGTGGCTGCTGAAAATGTGACTGAGAGTAAGGCTTTAACAACTGTTATGCTTGCCTGAAAAGAAGGTTCCTCTTAATTTTAACCAAATGCCTATTGGGGAGTATATGTATTTGTAGTTCAGCTACTTCTTCATTACATTTAACATATGCTACCATGCTTCAGACTTCTTAAAATATCAGACTTACTCAAATCCACATGCCAGCGATAGATTGTATTTGGCGGTTAATTTAACCCAAGTTCAGCTACCAATGCGAAAAGTTCACCTGCTTGTGAGAGGCCCAGATTTCCCTGTTTGTTCGTAAACCTCCCTAGCATGGTCTAATTGTAATAGTGAGTCGTTTACAGTATAACTCTCTGCCGCAATGCTGATAAATAGACAAATAAAGACTTTGATTTTGACAACTGCACTTTAAATGTATTTTCTAAAAAAATTGGTAGTTCCACCACTATCACAACTAATAAACATTAATTCACTATGGATGCATGGTTAGTGTATTTCTTTAAATTGAGGAGAAATGAGAGACAATTTCCTTAGAGCTAGAATAGAAGATATCTTAAATACAGAGGGGTGCAAAATCCCTGAATGTTTTGTGTGGGTTTTTTTGCTTTTAAATCAAACTGCTCAGTCAAATAAATATTTTAGAGGAAAAAAAAAGACTAAAACTTAGATTTAAAAAAAAAAATCAGTTTTTATTCAATTAGTGGGTTTTTTTAAATCTTTGCTGTTTTTAATTTACTTTCACGTGAAATCATATTGCATAAAATAAACCTGTCATTTATTACAAAATTCAAAAAGAAAACCCGAAAATCCCCTAAAGGAAAAATAAGACTATACGCTGAAAATAACATATCACAGACTTGATAAAAATTTAAAGCAAGAAAAACTGCTAATATGCCTTTTATTTCATCTCTGCAGTTGACAACTTACTATAAATAGGTTTTTACAAAGTTACTTATTTTGGTATTGTATGTAGACAAATATCTGTACAGTCTTATAAGAGAATGACTGCTGGTTTGTGATTTTAATAGGTTCTCAGAATAAGAGTCCACAGTTGTCACAGCAGAGCAATACCAACTTACAGTATGATTTTACTGACATCAGTAAAATATCAGACAAACTCAGTTTGACTCAAATCAGCTATAAGCAGTTTTTTTTTTTCTAAACCTAATATTATTATAATGTGATTTTTCATTATTAGTCCAATTCAACTTGTATTGAAGTCAATGAGATTATACTGAGTTCTATAAGTATTAGATCAGGCTCTACGATGATGCTACAGCTACAACAAAATGAGTCTTGTCAAAAGGACTAAGATAAAGTACATCAAGCTTATATTGTTAACAAATTATTAGTCTATTAAAAACTGAGTTTCCAAATTCTCATTTACTTTTCATCTGTTTGTTTATTGTATCTCAGCTGGTACAATCAAAATAACTGTTCGTTTTCATTTTACATGAGCTGTTTCAGTCACTTTCATTTCCATGGTTTTGTTCACTGGCATAATATTCACAACAGTTTGCCAACATTACTGGAAAATGTTTAAACTCAAGTAAAATATATGCTTTATAATTTTGCTTATGTTACAGCAAGGGGAATACTGATATTGACCTTAAAAGATTTTACAGTACTTATACAAAATTTCCAGTTTAAGCATTGGTCAACCTATCAAGACCTCTTTGAAATTTGGTTTTGTAGGATTTTCTTTTGATTTCCTTGTGATTTAGGCAAAATACGATAGCACTCAGTTGGCAGAAAATGCTGAATTAGGGTGACTTAATATTATTTGTGATAATAGTGGAACACAGTACAGCGAGAGATGATAAGACTGATATAATTGTTTTAATATAAGATGCAAAATGTTGCACATGTGGAACAGAAGAATTGAGAGCAAAGAGGAATATTATATGACTGAGAAAATAATGAAAATCCAGCTAAAATTCATGGTCTTTTTAATATCACACATTTTGCTAAAATGCCAAGTGATATTCAGAGTGCTGTGGTGAGTCTTAAAACATATATATTCTGTCTACTGTAAGAACTGCACATTCAAAAATAATTAAAGCCAATATGTCTAAACTACAACATACAAACTGATGTACAATCTCATTAAAAATATACTGAGATTTCTGTAGAAAGCATCCCAGGATTCAACAGGAAAAATGTCTATTTGGGAGTATTATATAGTATTTATCACTATTTTAATGTAATGTTTATCACTAATGTGCCAGCAGAAGCCTTCTTCTCAGAAGGTTAACTCTTTGAAACTAAACAAAAATTAGCACATGGGAAGTGCTTAATTGTTGTTCTCTTCCTATTTTTAAATGGAGGAGGTGCATAACATTATCAAGATACGCATGTATTTTTAATTAAGATAGTATCATTCGAGGTTGTGATTCCTAAGCCCATTTACTATTTCAAAATGCAGTTCTCCTTCTAAATATAAACACAAGAAGATCAGAGCATTGTTGCACAAATCATTATGCTTTTAACAGCTGTTCGTTTATGGTGTCTATCATTTTGGAAACAATAGGAACATGAACAATTGACTTTATGCACAGAAACGTATTCTTCTGCCAGGCATGTTCCCCTAATAGGTCATGTTTCTGTTATATCTTACCTTCTTATGACCTGAAGATTAATTTTCTTAAGACCCTACCGATGAATTCTAAAGAAGTTTCATTATTATTTTTAAATAATTGGCACTACCTACTTAAAAAAAAAAAAATAGTGCCACAGAAATTACAAGAACTCTGGAGTCTAATATCCAAATAAGTATTTCCATTTTGCACGGTTTCATACTAAATCTTCAGATTGACAAAACAGTACATTTTCAGTACAGTAGATTACTTTTATTAAAGTATATTTCAGATGTATTTCAATCATATTTTATTACCCTTTAAAATTAAATGAAATCAGATGATTTAGGAGATTAAATGCCATTAAAAAAGATTAGACTATCTTTCCTATTATAATGTAGTTTTCTTTCTAAGTTTTCTTTTCCGTCTGTCCGGACCAAAATATGCCCCTGCCAGCAACAAAAAAGTATTTGGTAAGTTTAGATCATGGACTGGCTATTATTGGCTACAGAATAACTCTGAAACCACTCTTGAATAATAATTTCCATGACATACATACCATAGAGTCAACCATAGTTGATCTAAAAAATAGGATATTTTCCCATGTTAGTCTGGTCTGATGAACCATCAGGCAAAAGACAGTGCCATCAGTGATAAACCATTACCAGTCTCTTAAAATTTCAAAAAGAAACAAATCTTATTCTCAAACATGGTGGCAATGAAACTAATACAGATACCCAGAACATATGCACAGGTTTTTCTTCCACTCTGCGGCAACTGCTTACTTTATCAATTAATCCAAGTACTCCTCTGTTCAGCAAGACTGCTCAGCTATTGCTAATAAAATACCAAATTTTAACATTGAATTTTGAAGGACTTTTATTTCTAGACATGTGTCCAAGCTGTAAGGCTGAGAGTGCTAAACACACTTGCTCTTCATACACTTATCCCAGGATGTTGTCTGGTCTTTTAGCTGGAAGCAAACCTCTAGTAAATTCCTATTTATCTCCGTGCCAATCAAGAAGTGAATGACTGACAGGAACAGAGCCTTATCTAGGACTCCTGTCTGTGGTGCATTCTGCTAAATGATGTCATTGCTCTAGCAAAAGAAAATAAGCAGATTATTGCAGTGACTAGAAGCAAACTAAACATTTGGATTTTTGCATGGACAGATTTACACACTGTCTGTCAGATAAAGCACAGTTTGCCTGCTGCTTACACAACAAGAATGTGCCTGACAGCTTCTTCCCAGCTTTAGTATCTGATTACATAAATAGGCCATTCCCCACCATTCCTAAAGACTGACAGTCTGTCTTAGTTTAAAGAGCAATTTCTGACTATCAGCCTTTCTGTCTTGCACACGAGGCTGATTATCATCAGGGCACTTCCTGGAGGTCCAATCAGTTGGTTTCTCTCTTGAACTCAGGATGTCACAAAACTTGTAGCCACAAGAATATTAAGAAAATGAAAAATTCTTCAGTAAAAATTTACCAGCAGTGACCCAAAACTTACATCCCCCATCGCACTGAAAACTCTCACTGACTTCTTTGAACATTTAGATAAAGATTTTAGGTGACTGCTATTTTCAAGGAACACGATGACCACATCGGGGGGGAGGGAAATCTTAAAAAAAGACAAGGAAGAAAAACAAAACAAACTGAAAAATAAATAATAAAATAAAAGAACAAACACCCACCCACCCACAAGTAACAGCTAACTACACTCCCCCCACCCACCCACNTCCAAGTCTGCAGTTGCCCTCCCAAATTAAACTTGAAAACTGTCATATAAAGGATCTTCATAGCCTTCTGTATGTTTTTGTATTAGCTGTGCAACTGTTAGTCTTTTTTAATAATTCTGCTTTTCCAAATCATACCTCAGTAAAACTATGCTTTAAATTAGATACATTTTACTGTTGCTAGTTGACTCAAATATTTTTAAGGTATGAGCACGTAAAAGACATGCAATTTTTCACAGCTAAATGTATGCAGGTGTTAATGAACTTATTTAAAAAATAGTTCTGAGCACCGAAAAGGGTAAACACATAATAACTCTGCTGCTTACAATGGTAAACAATTGCAAGTCATAACCACAATATTGTTCCTACTTATTTCAGCTATAACTTGCAAGGCTTCATAGCCAGACAAACCAGATGAAATATGTTGCTGCAGGTCCGCTCTGATGGATCCCTCTGAAATATCCACATTATTGCTTTTATTTTATTATGTACCACACTTCATAACTGTACACAGCAGAGTACAATAAAAACTGCACTACACTCCTTTAAGTACTTATTAAATAGGTCAAAAAGTTACCATAACAAATAACTTGCTCTACTCAGGGTCCATTAATAACACATCTTGTTGGGACTCTAAAACAAACATGGGGGAAAAAAGAACAGTGGAAAAGTGTCTATTATTTGGTGCTACCGCCTAACAGTTTGCACTTAAAGAGTGGGGTATTATTAGTCACAGCATTACTCAGTCAATTGCTATTCTAAAATATTAGAATTGACACAAGGTGGAAAATTGCGTTATACACAGGTTTGGGGGAAGGGAAAAGGCAGGAGAGCATTTTGATCCTACATGTAAGTCTACCTGATCTGCAAAGGTAAGAAACACCACAAAGCCTAGTGCTTTCCTACTCTTAGGAGCCATAAGATCTAGGATTGCGATTCACCTGCACAAAATGTTTTCCCCCTCACAGTAACATTCTTAAAATACTAATTCCTTGATCTAGGCAGAAGACTGGAAAGGAGAAAAATAGCAGACCCCGGCAGCAAACAAGGATGCAAGAGAGCTGGAGATACACAGGAGGCTGCTTCAAGGCATGGGAGCTGCTGTAGGCAGACGCTGCAGAGGGGCAGGAGGAGGTGGTGACCAGATGAGCGAAGAGAAACAAGATCCCCGAGGTACACGGAAACACGGAGGGGACTGAAACAAAGGAAGGAAAGCGTTGTGAACCAAAACACAAAGTGGTTTGAGGAGCCCTCATGGGGGAAGGCCACTGTACTCCTGGCATGTGTCAGGTGCACGTTGACATCTGGAGCACTGAAGCCAGCCAGGGAACAGGCAAGTGAGCTGCCGCAGTTAAGATGTGCGGATGTGAGGGCAGTAATCCAAATTTTATCGGGGAAGTTGAAGAGGCAAAGACAGATCTAGACAGTGCTGAAGAAACGGCAATAGGCAGATTTACAGTCAGTTGAGAAGTGGGAGAAGGAGAGTTCATGGTCAGGGAAAGATGTTAAGGTTATGGGCGGTAGAGACAAATGGATGAGGGGAGAGAAAAGATGGAGCTATGCTTGAAGATGCTATTCTTGCTCAAAGGGACCCATTCTGTCTTACATAAAATATAAAGACTCTTGCAGAAGAAAAAAATAGATAAACACACATAATGGTGCCACAAAACAGACACATCGATACAAACAGAATTTAAAAAATGAAGTATATATAGCAGAAATTATGTTACACTTGGTCAAACTGATTTAACTGAAAGAAACTGAAGCCCTTGATGACCTCATTATTTTAGTCTTGTTAACTTATGGAGTAAAGACTCAGTGCTATATTACTTGAAAGTTTAATTTCAAAAAAACAGAGAAAAGAAAATAAAAGCTCGAAGTCTGTGGAACTGAAAAATGCTCCAGTTTTTTTTTTTTTCCAGCAGCTGAGATGTATATGTTGATTGCCACTGTTACTTTTCAAGAGTGTAAGTGATGCAGAATCTGGTACTGGTTTTTTCTGACTTCAAATACCTATCTGCCATTTAAAATGATGTGGAAACATACACAATAGGAAGGTTTTTGTTATTTTTTGTGGAGAGTCTAGTTTCTAAGAAGTTCTAGCTGCTAAAAAGTATCCTAACCTTATATATCTGAAACTGATTACCAAAAAAAAAAAANAAATCACATTAATAAGTGGGGTTTTAACTATCGGTAGCATGTAGAATATTAACATCTGATGTGCCTATGAATAGTCATTCCTACTAGTATACATTAAATGTTGTAATTGGTTTAAATCAGCATGGGCCATCTGTCTTTAATACTCTTATTACAAGGCAGTAAGCAGAGAACTATTAGAGCTGCAG
>WAAD01024275.1:132658-136802 GCA_013389945.1 Fregata magnificens
GATAATTTACTTTACAATTGCATGCGTGCTAATGTCTTTACACTTGCCTTCTACCACAGTCACCTGAAATTTCCAAGGACCACAGCTGGATACAGAGTCAGAACTCGGCTGCATTCATCTTCCGGTCCTATTTCAATCTCTCTGTGCTATTCTTGTAGTAAAAAAAGAAGCATGAAGCACTGCTTTTAATCACAAAATAATGAAAAGTATCCTCCATAAAGACAAATCTGTGTGTTGCAGCATCACTACCAGCTCCACCATAAAGGCTGTTTCAAAGATTAGAGCACCTGATATGCTGTGCCTCTAACAACCTCCATCCATCTAATTCTTCTGCAAAGAGATGGCAGTTTCATATTTTGCCCTATTGGATTCCGGAAGCAAAGCTTACAAAAAACAGCCCTTATATTTCTGTCACTTAGCTGCATCAGAGAGCACTGTTACGCCTAGCATCTGACCTGAAATCAAGATGCCCAGTTGCCTGAAGACAAAGCCAGCATACTGATTGTGTCCGGTAAGTTAAGGAATAAGCTACCCTACAACTGCACTTTTATTTATAAAAGATGCTTTCGTTTTTCTAGGAATTCTTCCTCCAAAGTATTGATTACATCAGGCCCTGCATAACTTAATAACATCTCTAATGTTGACTTCTAAAGCTAACATGGCTACAGTTTAAATAAAGGTTTTATTGTACCACTTTGAGAAACTTCAACAAAGATTTCCTTCTGTGGAATCATAGCTCAGATAAGAAAATAAAAATGCCAAAACCAGAATAAGTTTTCAACTGTACACAATCCATAAGCCCAGGCGCTAAGCTGCATAAGACACAGCAACTGTACAGTGGTTTCCGTTCTTTTACTAATAAAATTCAAGTCCTTGTCTTAATATTCAAAAACCACCAACACATTAGCTCTTTTCAACTTTTCATAAAAGTGACCCACCATGACAATTATGTTTCACAACCACAAAATACAACTTTAGAGCAAAAGGGCAGTGTGACACTGAAGATGACACACCGTATTTTGCAAAGAGCTGAACAACTCCGTAGAACATATTTCCACATGCAAATACTCTTTATATTAGCTTTTTCCTCAAGCATTTCTTTTTATATAGATAGACAGGTTACAAAATGGAGATCAGCGAATAGGCACCCAGAAAACTTGTTCCTTTCGCCCAAAATGGCAAAAATAAGCTACTTAAACTATTCCAAGGAGAGGATATATTTTGTTTTTTCTATTTACAAATTTTCTATTTTCCTGCATACAACCCATAACACACAGAATATGAACCCTCAGGTAACCAAAATTAAACTAGAGGCAGAAGGCTCTTGCAGGCAGGAAGTAAGCCATTAGAGACAAGAGGTTATTCTGGTAGAGAAGGCTTGCACACAGTATTGATGCTGAATTGTAGGTTCGGGTTTTGTATTCTATTTGTTTGGTTTTATTTCCTCCTCAGGTATAGGTTCTGTCTGTGAAAGTATAATATTAACAGGTGTTCAGATTGGTGAGAGAGAATTATCTGTGAATCTGAAGATAGAAAACCCATGCATCTTCATATTGGCCAACGCTTTAGACCTAAAACTTCAGAAAATGTAAGAATTCTCTTTTCCAAACCACAGACACAGATTAAGTAATTAAAATAGCTAGCTAACTAGAATCAACCCATGAAGTTGCACTGTAACTTTTTTTTTAATCTTCCATGCATTTTAGATGTATGAACTTATAATGAAGTTACATTACATCAAGCTATAATATTTGAAGTAGCAGCAGAAGGTATACTATTATTGCTATACAAAGTAACATGAAAACATGTTAATTAAGATTTAAGAAACTACATCAGAAAAAAAATATTCTATTGAAAACATTCTATAAGAAAGTCCTTAAGTAGACACATTTTTAGCCAAGCTGACCACAAAGGTTGAATACCTTGCCGGATACTATTTATTCTAAGTATAATGTAATTTTACTTACAAACTAACCTGATTTAGAAAAAAACAAAAACATATAGTACAGTATCATGTAGCATCACCAAAAATAAGCATGCTGAATCCGAAACAGGACTTTAGTAGATAAGGCACTATATTGAGAAGCCTGTGAGAAGAACAATTAGAACAAAAGTCAAGTATCAGTTAAAATATTGGAAGACTGTAAGATTTGTGATCACAAGGCTGTGAAGCTTTTGAATTTGAATAACTAACAGATGTACAAACTACTTTCATATCTGTAGCAATCCCCACAATTTTATGACTCCAGTTTGAAAAAAAATATTGGTATGGACATGATACTCTTGTTTTGTATGATCACTAACAGTTGTTAAAGATATCTGACCAAAAAAATAATTCATACATCATATTTTTTGGGAACAAGTAAAAAAGGATTGTGTTCAAGTCTATCTGAAATTAAGGCCATTTCTGTAAACAGCTAGAAGTGTGGACGGTTGAAGCAAGCATGGAATTTCACAAACCCAGTCAAAGGACAGCAGAGAAGACCAACACAGAAAGTACCCACTAAAAACATGTGAAACCAGAAAGTCAGTAGCTCCAGTGGATCTGCAGCAAACAGCCAGAGGGGGCTTGGTATGTCCTATCTAAACATTTGGCTTAGATCAATGTTAAGAACAAGAGGACAATGCCCAAAGTCATGGACACATTCTATGTGCTCCACCCAATTTTTGCTCAGATCACAGAGCAAAACCCAGCAGAACAACCGATAAAACTACTAGATTTGTTCAACATGTTGTTCCTGAAACAAAAACATCCAGGAGAGAAAGTCGGAGCAGTAGTGTTGTCACCTGGCTAGCATGAGCAGCCCCTGCCTGATAATAGCTTCAGTCTTGTCACTGACAATCACCCTATTAATGCTGTCTTTTAAAATCTATCTAGGGAGACTGATACAAAATCCAAAAAGAGATTAGGAATACAGCTGTCATAACACTATGAGTGAATCATGCGAACAAACGCTTTATTTCAAGAAATTGGTTATTGCAACCGTGAAGCTGAGCTGGAGAACCTACCCTCATGTCAGGTCTCACAAACGAGCAGGAAAATGTTCCCTGCACACATACTCCTGACCCAAGGGACAAGTTGGTAAGCTGAATTAAATATTTTCCACAGACCACAGACTTCAGCTAAAACTTCCTGAAATTCTCACCTGCTTGGAAGTCCTATGAGGAAGCTTAGCCACAGGTATCTATAAGTCAGATCAAATCACTGCGTAATTGAAATACTAATGCAAGAGGAATTCATTACGCTGATTAAATCAGTATTCCTACTTTACTAAAATAGTACCAGGAGACTGGAACCTCTTATTAAGAAATAAGGACTGGACTTTATTAGCAACAAAGCTATGAAAAGCACTCAATGTTTTCAAAAGCTCAGTATGAAAAATCCCATTAATGATCAAAAGAATTCATACAATCTTGAACAAAAACAAAGCAAAGCTTTGAATTGGTAATAACATTATAACTATTAGAAGCTCTGATTACAATGGCATAAAGACTTATGGCTGGCCAAATACTAGAAAAATTAGATGTCTTCAAGATTATGATTTTCATATTAGGTTTTGAATTTGTATGTGATAGAGCTAGGTACCTACAAGAGGCAATGCTCTAGTAGTAAGTTACATCTTAGCGAAGTGATTTTGAACTGCTGAACTACCATTATTTGAAAATTGAGCAACTAAATAATATTTTTTCAAACTCATTGTATAAGCATTTGGTTAAACTAATACTATCAGTCCCATGATATCGCTGGTATACATCACTGACAGGAAGGAAAAGAGCAGCAGTGTATGGAACAATAGTTTGTATCAACATTGAAATCGCCTACTTTGACCACAAAAATAAAAAATCTGCCTTTCTAACATATTATAACCTCCAGTTAGCCAGATTCATTATTCCTTGATGACTGCAATGCCATGTGTTGATTTACATTTCTGATACTGTCTGAACTATTTTCTGATATTACTGTATTTGATATCATTTCTTAACTGCTTTAGCTAATACAATTGATGCAATTATAATGATTGCCCAGTCTCTGCATTAGCTAAGAAATGCAGATTCAAAGAAAACTGAAAAACCTAGGAGAAATCTTTAGTTAAATTAGTTAACCATCGTGTGTTTTATAATGGGCCCACACAGTTCATAACCA
>WAAD01024275.1:137539-163425 GCA_013389945.1 Fregata magnificens
TAATGTTCTTTTTAGTTCTTGTTCATATTTAAAGTACTACCTTGTTTAGCAGTTTGGCTGGGTGAAAAATAAGAGCAGGGATTCAAGCAGCATTGCATACCTAACTTGTTTTCCATGGATTAGAATAAACAAATGCAAATTATAGTGAAACTTTCAGTAAAAAAGTACATGCAGGCAAACTATCATTTAATTTTTTGAAAAATCCTTATGTCTATAGTTGTGTCCTTTTCTTAATTTAAATGACAGATGCAGATGTTGTTCTTAGTAGGTAGCACTCATATTAATTTATTTTTAAATGTTTGTACACAGGTTTCAGACCACATTAAGAGAAACAACATTTTCAAATGAAATTATAGTAAGGAATTTTTAATCAAGTTTCCTTCTTCCTCCTGTTCTTTTTCCTTGCATCTATTTTAAATAGTTGCCTTTAAAATGCATGTACCGCTGAAAAGCTCTAGATTGTGATTTTTTTCAGACTTGCGAAGGGTTGTCATGTTTCAGCTCTTTTCCCCCTACTCACTTGTCCAGTCTTCAGTGTTCTAAGACATGCACTTAAAGGATAATAAAAGAAGACCACATTATGTGTCAAATTAAATGTTGTTGATACTTGCTTTAAGTGTACATGCCCTGACATTCCGTTGTGGATCAGCTGCCGGACAATAATACTTGCACATTCCCCGCCTGACAGACTGTTCTGTATTTTGTTTGAGAAGCTCTAATGTTTTTGACGACCCATACAAGGCCACACATTTCAGCAAATTTTCCAAATTAATACTGAGACCAGTTTACAATGTTTTCCTCAGTAGAGCTCACTCTTACTGATTGTGTCCTAAATAATAAAGCATGGCCTCAGGCAGTTTTTCTCAGAGTGTTTATGATGAGAACTCATTCATCTAAATCTACTGGCCAATGGAATAAAATAAATCAAGAATTTCCCAAAATATAACAATATTTGTGTTCTCTAGATAATTGATGACTGCAGCTGCACTAATTAAAACCCATGTGAGTTTCATTAATCTTGGTCACTAGGTCCAATTGCTGTACACCGCACCCTGATCACTGCATATTGCCCTTGTGTCACATTCAGGTGAGACTTGACTTTTAGTTAGAATCTCACAATATCATTATTATATTTTTAAAATCTGAACTATCATATCATGCACACACCTATTGTGCATCTAAGTGACTTAATTCACAACAGGTAAGCTCAATAATAAATTTAAAATATTACTTAAGACTAAATCATTTTTAGTAAAATGCTTGCTAATACTCTGCCACCCCAAAGAAGACAGTGAGGTATGGAGAAGGGTCTGAAGACTACCTGTAATAAAAAAAATTCTTTATTCAGAGAAAAAAAAAAAAAGAAATTAATTTTCCTTTAATGTTACTACAGTGGCATTTTGTTTGCATACCTACACTTTTCTCTACTGGAAATCAAAACTACATCTTCACTAGAGGATTTCTAGGTAATAGCTGTATCATACATATATTTTTCTGTATCAGAGAACATTTTTATAGCTGTAGATATGCTTTGCTTGTTAAAGAAAAAGAAATGTGTCAAAAACTTGTGGTTCAGATAAATATCTACAGAAATAGCTATAACTAATGTTAATAACTAAGCTGCCTTGCAGATCATAAATACTAGGAAATATAAATAACTCCTAGAGACAACTGCACAATCTATATTTGAGGAAAGGCAACATTTGAGTAATCAATCACATGAAGGCAACACTGTCATAAGCTGAGTTTATGAAAATACTTGTAAACATTTATTAAATGTAAATCCCTCTTCAAAACGTGTGTTATCGGAGATCCCCATTTTTTCATGCAATTTGGAGTATGTAATATACAGCAGCTGATGAATATACAAAAGCCTTGTTGCAGAAGTTGCTTCCTGTTGGTGTCTCAAAGTGCTGGCAGTGATACTATTTCTTTCGAAGTAATGTCATATAGAACATGTTCTAGAGAATAACGGATAAAATTTAAAATCTGGCTGTATCGTCCTTACCAAACAAAATAATTCTTTACTATTAACACTACTTCTTTTTCAGATTAAGGAGTACGTTTTGCTTTCATTTGCTGATTGAAGTCAACGGAATAAATAATAACCCATGTAACTGGGAACAAGTTTTGGATCATTATGTACAGGCTTATTTTTACACCATGATAAAGCTTTTGTCAAAATAACTTAAAAGCTGACATGCAAATTTAATACATGCTGCACTGCAAAATCCTTCCACAGAAAAGCTTCATGCTGCCCCTTTGGAAGGTTCTTTCTAGGTATGGGAAGGAAATGTTGCAAATCTCTCCAGAGAAATGCTGCTGTGTGCTTACACCTGTGCCCTTGGGCACACATGACTTGCTCCTCTCTAGTTTCCTACTTTCTTTCAGACATCAGGGAATCAGCCAGGCTCTGGCCAGCCACGGGGGCTCTGACCATGGCAATCATTTCTCCTATTGATAGCTATTCAGCATACCCACACCTAACACCCACAGACCAGTTTCCTGTTTATCTGCTTGACAAATTAGCTTCCCAAAAATTTCTCCAAGAACCAAACATAATCTAGGCAGGGATGGGTTCCCAAAATGAGAGACAATAATGCCATCAGTAGGGCATTATGGATGCCATACATAACAGCATTTGAAGGTCTGAGAAATAATGTGGAAATGATGCTACAGAACAGCCAAACAAATCAATTCCTTCTGACTGCAACAAACTTACATCTCAGTGGGACTGATGACTCAGACAGTCCACACTGTTTGCAGGCCATACCCAACCGGCAAGGACAACTCATGAAGCTCGTGGCCTCTTTTGAACATCATCTTTTCCCAAGAGGAAGCTCAACAACCCATACGCAAGGACCCAATGCCATAATAACGCAGATGAATTATGCTGCTAGAGTCAGTTCTACCCTGTCTTCATCTTTCCTGGTATATCCGTATATTCCTCCCATGTCATAAAAGTGACGTGCAGACACCTTTATTACAACATAACTACAAATCACTCACCTTGTGGGGAAGAGGTGTGGTACCCAAAGAAAAGACAGAAGCTAAGTACAGGTTTTGAGAACTGTTGTAACACCAACATTAAGCTTTTTCATACTTTTTCTGGTGAAACAGTTTAACCAAGTAACTTCTTAATGGGAGCAGCATTCTCATTTACACAGAGATTTCATTATCCCTTTAATAAAACATACAATAGCACAGAATGAAAATACAAAATGAAAAGTAAAGACTTTCGCAGCAAATGTATGTATTGCACAATGTAATAATAATAAAATTGATCATCTTTGCCACGGGATCTTTTCTTCCCCCCTCTCTTGTTAAGCATGGCCATCTTATTCTGTTGCTGATGATAAAATCATAGACAACATTATGGAACACTGAAATAAACAGATGTTGCAATATGGCTCTAGTGTTGGCTCTGGTCAGTAAGTGTAGGTGAAAAAAATTCACATATTGCAATGGTTCAGCAGCCTGGTTGGGCAAGTTGTTCTTAAATAGTGGTAGACCTTAAATAGTGGTAGACCAGCAGAGGCCAACCAGACACGTTCTGAAGCGATTTTTTGAATGGCCTTAACAGATTTTCCGTCTTTCAGTTTTGGTCCTCAGTGGGTTGTGTTAATATATTATGAGTCAAAGTCTGAGTTGCATTTGAAAAGAAAAAATCCCCAACAAACCAAAATCTTAATCAAAGAGGATGTATGACTAACTCTGCAATAGGAACACTAATTTTCTGACTCCTGTAACTCAAAAATAGTTGAATTGATTTCAGTCAAACTGCTAGCAGAGACCAAGCCTGGACTATTTCAGTACACAACGAAAGTTTTTTGAAATGTTATGAATGAATGAAAAAAGAGGGGCACAAGTGAAAGTATTTTGCAGGCTTTACTATAGCATTCTCGCTGCTGTCCCAACACCTTCGTTAAATTAACTAGTAACAAAAACTAATACTGAACTCTTATATTCAGTTTAAATTTTCCTTAATCCTCCTCTATATTATTGGAAATCCACATATTCCCAACCTTACTCAAGCACCCTATTTTCAAATGCTTATAAGCTGTCAGTGTCTGTCAGTACCTGACAGGCTGTCTTTGTTCCAACTGTCCATATCTAAATAAATATTTCCCTTCCATTTACCAAACACATTGTGGTAATAACTGTCTCTTCTTCACCGAGCACAACTTCTGTTACCCAGAAATGAACAAAAGTAGGAAGGGAGGTTTCAACAGTGCTTTCTGAGTGAATTGTGTTTAGTGTATGTCTGGATGCATCTAAAGCTGAGTTATAATTTGACTTGACTTTGTCAACGACACAGCACTGCAAACATTAGCAACAAAACATTTTGATGTTATTCCATTTCAAGAGCCTCCCGAACACTGAGTACTTCTGATATCTGTATTTCAGACTTCTTTTCCATACGGCTATCCACTCACGTTTTCTTAAGAAAACTTCATTTCCCCCCGTCCATATTTTTTCTTACCTCTGGGTCACTTCATATTGTTTCTTTGCCCATTCAGGACTGCCAAACCTACAAATTTAGTATCATCAGATTCATCCTCTGTTCACTGGTTTTAATTTCCATTATACCCAGTGCCTATAAATGTCTCATAAACAGCTTGCATAATTTTACTAAGTTAAGCTCACCTGTGAGCATCTTTTTTTCCATTCTGAATATTGGTATCATATTAAGTATTGCCTCTCGCTGCCAGTCCTCATTTACTTTCTTTTCCATGACTTCAACAGGGTAATTCCACTGGCTCAATGGCACATAACTTATTTTCCTGAACTACTTCTGATGAATGTTTTTAGACTTATTTGTTTCCTAAGACACCAACCTGTTTCCTCCTCAAGCCCCAAACAGCAGAATCATATTTTAAGGAAATTGCTGCAGAAACAACAGACTGCAGCTTTGGGTCACCTGCATGGACATGCTTGAAATTGTACTTAGTAGGCACTCCATTTTCATTGCAATCGCTATGGGGCATACTGCAATGACTGCAGCAAACTGTCAAGGATTTTCCTGTGTCAAGGTCAGTCAACATGCATTGCACAATCCACTTCTGAAATTTATCTTTTGTTTCCACTGCTTCTACAGATAGGTTGTTCCAAAACCTCACTCCTCTAAAGATTTAGAAATCTTTCTTCCATATTCAGTTTCTTTTTTCATGACCACTTTTTTCCAATTTATCCAACTGCCAAGAGTGAAAACAAAACAGGTCGTCTTAATTTTCAGTCAGATTATTGTAACCTTTTCTCTTAGAAGAAAATCTCTGTTCATATCTTCTGCTTCACCCAGAACTGTAGACACTATTCTACATGGACAGATGTCTGTCTCAGGCAAACTTCAATGGTATTAATACTTCCACATCCCTTTGCTGCAAGTACTTTGGTTGGTTCATCCTAAAACTGCCATTACCCATTTTGTGATACCTGGAGATCACATGAGGCTTTTAGTCTGGTGATCAGATAAAATAATCATATCATTTTACACTTATTTCCACGGAATAAGCCTTCAACTTTACAGTGAAAATAGTATTAATCACTATTTGCGTGATCTTGCAGTTCTTATCAGATCTCATCCCATTACTGTCATTCCTATTGTAAAAGCCATCCAGCTTTTACCATTTCATAATCTGTTTTGAATTTTACAATATCCCTATAGGTCATGTTACCAACAAACTCCAAAGAACTATTCCTGCAATTTACTGGAAACAATAAGTAAAATCGGTACCGAGATCGCTCTTTGTGGAACTTCACCTCTAGCTTTTGGCTCACCACTTCTTTTTAAAGATAACCTTTTGTTATTATCCCTTTAACTAATGCATTATCACCTCAGAGTTCTTGTACTAATCTCTGTAACTGAACCAATTCCCAAGTGGCACCTTATTTGATGTTTATTTGAAATCCAACCATACAAATTTCCTTTGTCAAGAGAAAGAGGTATCAAACAAGCTTACTAACGACAGATATCAAGTTAGATGGGAAAGATCTGCCTTTGGTAAACCCACACTGCATATTTATCATATTGCTGTACTTCCGTATCTTTGAATCATTCTTCCTCTGATATCTGTGCTGAATCTCTGTACACAGTTTAGACCACACAATTACTAATCCCTTCCCTCTCTTTTCTTAAATATTGGTACAGAAATTACTATTTGTATGCAGTCCCCTGGGAGGGGTGTGGGAATTCAGCCACGCTCCACTCATGCCTTGCTCCCTGCGTGTACAGGGAGCAGATGCAGTGGGGCTGGATGGGGCATCAATGCTGGTGCAAGGTAGCGCGGTTCTTCTACTCCACACCCAAGCTGCCACATTGCCACAGTGGAAACAGTACTACCAGTAAGGAAGACAACTAATACAGCTGGTCCCCAGCAAAGTTCCTCAGCTCTCAGTGGGGTGGTAGGAAATAACAGTTGAAAGCACTGGTATTCATTATGCACCAGCAAAGGAATACCCTCATCGCTTACTGGTGAGACAGGTAAAAGTTTTAATACAGCATCATGGCAGGGGGGTGGGGTGGGGGGTGGGCAAGAAAAGCTCTCACTCTTGAATCCCATTGGGGAAGAACTTTTGGTACCTTATATGGAATCTGAGGATCTATTGGGCTCTACATGGCCAGAGAATCTGTTTTTCTTACATTTTCCTCTCATCATTTTAACAGGTAGGAATGGAATTTAAATAGCAATTACTGCTAAAATTATAAGCTCCTTCAGCCTGGAGTTCCTGATGCACACAGATTGGGTATAAGTCAAGAAGAAATACCCTTTGTCCACAACTCAGCTGCTTGACTTGACTAGAAAATAATGTTTCTCCCCTAATTCCCAATTTCATTTAAAACTCTGGTTATAAATCACTGCCAATGGTTGGACTGACTGAAATTCTAATGCTATACTAATTTCTGTTGCATAAACACTACAAAAAAAAGTATTTCAGAGTAAATCAGTAAATCCCTCAACTCATTCCATTGCCCCTACATACAGATACTTCAGCATGCATACTACTGCAACAAGGAATATATTTCCATAAACAGTGAAATTAGGAGAAAGAGTTAGAACTGCAGCCTTTGTGATTAAATTATGCTTACTTCCATCAGTGCAGAATATACGCTGCCAAAACCAAGAAATTATGGTGAAAGAAAGAATTTTTCAAAAATCTTCACTCTTTATTATCATGTTTATCAGAGTTTGTATAACTCTGTAACCATTTTTTTTTTTTTCTTGTAAACAACAGGACAGTACCTAAAGATCAAAACAAAACATTGATTTCCCAAACCAAACCCACCAGGAAATGTCATAATAATGGATTATCTGGAAATATTTGAAACCTGCCTGGACGCGGTCCTGTGCACCCTGCTCTAGGTGTACCTGCTCAAGCAGGGGGGTTGGACGAGATGATCTCCAGAGGTCCCTTCCAATCCCTGCCATTCTGTGGTTCTGTGATCACATTATTTTCTTCAATCATTTACAGTTTCCCACTCTGCCATTCCTGGTCAAAGAAGTTGCACCTTAAGGTTGACTGCAAACTCGTATTTTATTTCTTGGCTGAGACCAAACGCACCCCTCCCTAATGCAGGCAAGTTATATCTCTCTGCAATGAAGACTAAAATAAAAATACTGAACTACTTACTCCAACTGGATTAACTTACTCTGACTGGAGTACTTACTGACTAGATCAACATTGTGGAATAGTGATATCGGATTCATAAAAATTAAGATCTATTGATATCTAAAAGGATGTTATGTAACACGAATTTGATGATGGGCATGTGGGAAGGGCACAAAGAGCTGAATTATCTTTACCCCAAGGTTCATACACCAGGTTAATTTTTTCTATATGTTTGCTGTTACAATTCATTGTAACTGCCAACATGGTTAAAATATTAAGAGAATGTTTTAAAAATGAAAATAACTCATTCTGGAATTGCAGTTTCATACACATTAAGAGTTCATCAGTGGTTTCTAAAAGACAAGGAGTCTAGCTAGGGTTTTCCTTCAAATTAGAGTTCCTAAAATCCTTTCAAGAGCTCTGGAGCGGGAACCGGAGCACTTAAAGAAAGGCAGTGAGCTCTGCAAACTGCAGCTACTGAGCCAGGTGATGGGCAGAAGGAATTGGGGTGCTGCCCTGCCCTTGGGTCATGACTCTGACCCCCATTTTGAGTACTGCAAACGCTCCCTTGCTGCATTCATGCCAAAAAAGTATTATGCTACCGCTTCCACAAAGGTTATCCACAATCTGGGCCTCAGGAATTTATTCTCACCACTGAGAAAAATGCACCTCCCATTAAGAGTAATGGAAATTGCACATGTGTATCAGGACAATTTAAAGCCCTTAAGGAATTGTATCCTCCCTTTACACACACATGTAATTTTCATTAATACCAATTAAAAGAAAATCAATTCAATAAAATTATGTCCAGTTTCCATAGCACAGAATCCCATGCAAAACAACAGTAACCAGCAAAGAGTTTTCTTTTCTTTTTTTTTTTTTTTTTTTTTTTTTTTTTAATTTAAGCCAGATTTAAATAATCATTCGACTTGACATTTTTAATAAAAAGTAATTGTTTTACTCAAAGCCACAGCAGCTAAAATGGAAATTTCAGGCTGCAATCCAATCAGTGTAAATTGTTCAGGAAGAAGGAAAAAAACCTTAAAAATTTAAAAAAAATATTTCATTATATTTTCCTTTTGGGGCTCAGATCCTGCAGGCAGAATGAAGAACACAGAATATGGACAGAGCAGAGGGATCCTTCTGCCATTTATATACCTAATATGTATTACATTTTCTTTCAACTTTGTCCAGCCTTAAGTAATATGTATATTAAAATTACTATGTTCCTTCCATGTTGTTCTAAATTAAAAAAGAAAACTTAAATAAAACTGCAGTGGATATTTCATATTATGTTACTGTTACTTAATTTCTAATATACTATTAAAGGCACGACCATGAAGTTTGAGAGTAGTTCCACAACATTTTTGTAAGCTGGGCATAAATAGCTTTACATTCATAGAAGTGATTTTAAGTATTGAATTATTTTAACAGACTCTGAATTTGAAAACAGCACAGACAAGCTCACACTTTTGCTATCACCTTCAAGAATAAAGCACAAGATAGGAGGAGAATGTGACTGTATAAAAGTTGTTCTCAAGTAATTTCTGTGCTTTGCTGATTCCACTGCAAACTTATGGCAGGCTGTTCCCCAGTGCACCCAAGAAGAGCCTTTGCAACAACATTTGCCCTCTCCTCCAGCCCGAACATGAGCAGTAGGTCCCAGGGGTACCCCTTTTACCCCAGCCATAACAAAGTAATCCTTCTGCAGGTGGGTATGCTGACTCTGAAACCACAGCGCCCTGGCAGCGCAACACAACGCAGCCGCACCACGGAAGAGAGTCAGGCCCAGTTTCCATCCAGTGGAAGGCATGCAAGACAAAAAACTGGGAAAGGAGATCTGGGCCATGTGTCACACACAAGTAAACATACAGGCACTGTAGGACAAGTTCTGTGAGAAGCGTCCTGAAAATAAGTTCCTAAAATGATCATAAAAATTAAAGTACATAAGGTCCAACAGGAGAAAAACAGTCAAACAACTTTTAAATGGAAAAAACTGCGTGGTTATTTTCCTATTCCTGCTCATAATAAGCATACATACTGTACTTGAAGGGTAAATGCAACTATTTAAATATTTATCAAGTAAATACAGGTGCCGGGGGTGGGGGGGCGTCTTTTATGTCTGATTTTGAGAACAAGTAAGTTTTAAAAGGTAAATCTAATGCAATGCAATAAAACTGCAAAGTATGTTCTGACCTTCTACTCTTTCCTGTAACACTTGTACACACATATATACACACTTTAATAATACATATCCCAGTGGAGTACAACTGACCCCAGTAAATCCTGCTGTTTCCCCAAGTGTGGAATTAAAAGCTTCATGACCAGAGTGTTCTCTAACACATTTGTTTCCATTCTTGTGATATCATTTCCCCCCCTCAGACTAGTGTCACCATGGAAGCCCATGTTACTCTACGTAGCTGACTCAACTGTATATGCTAAAAAAATTTAGACATTGAAATCAAATCTATTTCTTTAAAAAAGAGGCTTGTATTTTTTTCCCCTGAAATAAGCTAGTAAAACATTTTAGAAGGAAAACCAGAGGTTTTTAAGTAATAGTTCCAATACTGCACACATTCAGTAAAACCAAACAAACCAAACAAATGTTATTTTGTAGGTACAAAAAATAACCAAGCCATGGCATCCATGAAAATTGTGAGATTAAAGGCATATAACTTTGTAAACTACATTTTTGCTTAACAAATAACAGAAGCAGAATATATTTTATTTTATAATTCTGAAGAAGATAGGTTATCCACCTGATCTACTTTGTTCGCAGAATAGAAAAGTAATTTAGAAAACTATAGCGTATGTGTAGAAATATATGAAAACCAAACAATATATATGCTTTTCTGTTTGTAGCATCAAAGATGATCTGAATTCAAGCAAAATTCACACATATGCACGTTCTGTCTGCAAAAGAGCTGAAATTTCCCCACTCTATATGAGAAGCGCAACCCTGCAAGAGAACTTTCAACCTCAAAAGTCAAAATTATGATGAGTTGAGCAAACGATATTTGTACTTCCTTTGTTCGCTGGTCTCCAGTTACCTGTACTCCTACCCCAATAACCTGCTGCTACACTGGGCCGATTGTGTTTCCCACCCTTCTCCCTGCACTTGTTTCCCCTTTTTCCTTTTGTGTGTCTCCTCCTCTGTCACTCTCCTTAATGCTTAACATTTCTTTCTCTCCTCATTTTAAGTCACAGCTTCCAAATATCTACCCAAACCCCATGATTTTCCAGAACAAACTAATATGTAAGCACCCATAGGGCACCTGTATTTTAGTATTTTTGGTCTGCTTATGCTTCTTATTCTTCCAGGGGACCAAATATGCCTCAGCCTGCCCAGGTCACAAGATGGTGGCGTTTCCAAAAAGATTATTTTTGGAATTGCATCACAATATCTGTCTGCATTTCCACACAGTGGACAGACTGAACAGAGCCTTGGCCACTCCTGTAATATTTGGGTTTCTTTTCCTATCTGACATGCTAGTTCACAGGGAAAAGCAATATTACACATAAGCAGGGTGCCTCAGTGGACTGGGCACTATAAGGGCAGTCAGGAACTAGGCTTAGTCTCAGTTCTGTCACTCATGTACAGTCCAGCCTTAGAAAAGTTAGTTATTTTATAAGTGGTATTCAGCCAAATTTGTAAAGATTGTAACTCATGGAGGACAGGTGGGCATTGTTTCTGTGCCATGATAACCTTCAGATTTGTAAGCTGTAGCTGACCTCCAGTATAGAAAAATGTCACAGTGAGTCTTCTGGCTTTCAGTCTTGTCAAAACCAAAACCATTATAGTTGGTGTGACATGCTCTTCACATTACTAGGACTCAACATATTGGGAATGCCACATACTAGGAACTGCTTCATTCCTCTCACTATGTAATTTTTCAGTACTGATTTTCTTAAGGAGTTAAAGAACATAATCAACACGAGCAAGTAACCTGTACTGAAGTAATACTGGTGACTTAAAGAAACAAACAAAGAAATAACAAAAAGAAATAATCTACATATGAATGAGTATAACCCATTTATGTCTCTACCTTGAGAGTGCTGAAAATCAACACAATGTCTTTGTGTGAAAATTTTTTCATATGAACCTCTGATTAAGCTGAAAAGTTTGTAAAATTACACGTAAGCAGACAACTCCCTACCAACTACCCAACTGAGGTTCAGGTCTGTTGCATTTTTGAGCAGGTTTGGTATTGCACTTCTGAAATATGCTCTAGCGATTGCAGTTTCAGGCAGTGGCTGAAAAAGCAGATGACTTAGACTATGATAGACAGCACTCCACAGAGAGTTTAAGAGCAGGTGGCCTGGATGAATACCTAGGCATAGCTGAGGGTCTCTTATAATGAAAATCTTAGAAACCCAGAGGAACAAGGCAGAAAAAAATACTATTAGGGATTACAAGGAAAGAATTTAGTAGGAAGTACTACCATTTCTAAAACCTGAATCAACCTCTGGAAGCAAATTAGTTTCTTCTGGGTGGGGAGAGACCCCACTTTTTCCACTAATTCACACCTTCACTCAAGGTCAACTGGTAGAATTTGGGAACTTTAGAAAAAGTTAACATAGAACAATGCACTTCAAACTCCTCCACACCTTGATTCATTCAGGTTCAGGGTAGAAGAGCCTGTGAAATGCCTTGACGTAAATTATCAAAATCCTTTCTGTTGTCATATAGTATTCTATATCCACTACTGAGAATTCATCAGTCAGTGCTATTCTCTGCCTCTACTTCCAAACTTTGGATTAAGAAATAGATCTGATAAAAACAAGAGACCTTCCCTTTCATGTCCCCACAGTTCAGTTCTTTTTTCTTCTTTTAATTTGGAACAATTAGGCAAACCCAGATGAACATCTTTCATCTTGAGGCCTTGATGAAACTCTAATATATTTCTAGACATTAAAAAGAGGTGCTTTGGGAAGAGAACTGACTTGTGTCAGGACTGGATACAACACTGAAGGGCTTCAGCAAACTTACTTGTAGTTAAAATTGTGAATTGTCCAAGTCAATTCTGCTTTATAACCTTTACCTCATCACCTTCCCACAGTAGAAAAAAAATCCTTGAGACCTCTGCAGGTATGATAAGATAGATGTCTATCTTCAATCCTTACCACCAAAGCTCATCCCTGACTTTGTCCATAAGCTCCCAAATTAACGTTGCCATCGTCACGCTCACAACTTAGCATCCTGCGGTGAGCCTGTGCTGCAGGGCAAGTGTGCAGCAGAGCAATGACAACAGAAGAAAATATAAGCCGTATTTATTTCTGTTCCACTTAAAGAACCGCTGAGGATCAACACACTCAAAGCCAAATCAGCAACAGCTAGAGAAATGAGAAAAAGCTGCAGCTCAATTCTCTTGTACACTTCCTAGCTGAGGGAAACTAAACTTTGCCAGGAAACACCTATCCTGGCTTCTTTTTCCATGCTATTGATTTGCTTCACTTGCTCTCACACTGTTAAGCAGAGTAAGGAATTGACACTCACTGCTTTGTCGAAGGTGACAGTGCTAAGAGATCTGCAAGCAGACACGGCCAAGAAGACCGCAGCCTCACATCTGAAGAAGACTTCTCTTTAACAGGCCTAAGCACCAATCCACAGGTGGTCTCCCAGTTGTGCAGAGACGTGCTTCTCTACCACAGAAGTTCCTCCTGGTCACGGTCTTTTGGGATTTTGTCACGAACCTCTTGTATACTTCGCTTTATAGCACGGATTATTTCCAGAACCTGCAAGGAGTCCTAATTATCCCCCTCAGAAAACCAGAGAAGTGATGTGACTTCAGAAGGGAAACTCCCTTCACCTCAGGACCTCAGGGAGGCCCGGGCTGATGCCATCTGTGACACCAGTTCTGAAGCTGGGCACAGGATCACACATGGAAGTGCTTCTGAAACTCCGAAAGGCTTGGTATCCGTGCTGGCAGGCTACAGAGCAGCTGTGGTGTTTAAATCACGTTCCATGGTACCCATCAGCGCTTGCCTCATTGCCTATCACACATCATAACAGAGCTTCACTCAGCACAACAGTCTCAGCAAGGTCTTGCTATAGGATGAGCAGGTAAGTCCTTCTTTCCAGGCCTGCTAAAGATTTTTGCTTAGCATGAAAGACTTCATATGCAAATTCAATAATCCAGAGTAACTTGATTTTCTATAGTTAACTAACTTTGAAATAGCTCACAGTGTTAGGACCAGTAGGTACTGGTTGTAAGAGCCTAGAGGTGAAAAAAAAAAACCCAACCACCAACCAATCAACTCACTCCCAACCTCTATCCAAATTCATCCAGTAGGGCAATAAGAAGCATCGCTGGTACTGAAATGATCAAGCTGTCGCACCTCTGAGAACTGCAAAGAAAGGAGCAACCTACTGAGCTCTTCTTTTCTGTAGCAGCCAAACCCAAGGATATTTCAGGCCTGTCAAAGCTGCTTCCTCTATTCCTTTATCCGAGCCATGAAGGAAGAAACCACAGCGGGCACAGAGATGAAGACAGTCATTAGCCAAATACTCCTTGAAAAAAAATGTTCAGTTTTCAAGCTGGACTAAAAAAAGATGGCAGTAAGCAAAATTGAAGATGTGGTTCTCATATCCCCCAATGGGTTATAGAATTTTCGGTGGTATATGTCAGGCGATCAAAGCTGTTTTCCTCTGAGAGTAATCTACTTCCTAAATAAAATAAACGTGTATAAAGCACTGGATGGAAGCAGAATGCCCACAGATGAACGGCATCTAGCTAAAGGGATATATTCAGCAACAATTACATCAATACTACTAACAGTTATAATCTATATCAACAAAAATGCAAGAAAAGCAACACCAAAATACACACAAATCAAAGAAATGAGAATGAGAATACACATTTTTGTTGCCACGGGAGCATCCATATCATCAAAACCTAGCATTTAAGAACAGCTGGTTTTAATGGAAATAATAAAAAGCCACGTATAACTTAATTCCCATAAGAATAGCAAATATTACTGGGATTGACAATGAAATTACAAAATGGGATACTGAAATGATGGGCCAGATCCACTCCACAATTACATCTTTGTATGCTTGTCACACAAGTAAAAAAAATTAACCTTTTAATCTTTAGCCTCATCCATCCTCATTCATGCTAGAAAATAGCCTAATACATATATTTAGTAAACACAAAAAAAATCCTTATTTAGATGAAAACCAAAAGACAACAGCTTCATATTTCTGAATAAAGGAGACGACCTCAAGCAATATCTTCCACTTACAGTACTTGAAATCAGAGACGTTTGAAGGCTACTTTGTAAAAGATGCACACAAAGAAAAATTGAACCTCAAACACCTTTCGTGCATTTCACTTATAATTCCTCAACTCTCAGAGATCTAAAAAGATTTATCATACTAAATTCCCTGTAGATGATAGGCAGCCAAACATTTAAATGTGACATCCAGAAAGGTAATTTGTCCTTATAAGGACAGTCCACATCCCCAAGCGTTCAAGCTGTCACCTTATACTTTTAAACACTTAGGGTTTTCGGATGAGCAGTGATAATTTTTAACAAAGCAGAGAGGTCTCAATTTGCAAATTGAGTAACTCATCGAATAAGAAAGTTGGATTTGTAATAGAGTCTGACAGATGTCTGCACCACGACATGACAGTGACAAAGTGCCTCTGAAATTTTCTCTTCAAAGATGAAGTTTCAGCTTGCCTCCTTTCACCTCTAGGAATCCAAATAATATTTTTTGATTATACAGGTGAAAAGAAATTTGGTTTCAGCTACTATCCATTTACATCCAGCAAATAAGTTATGATTATAATACCAGGCTCTGATCATGAGAAGCTCCAGCAATAATAATATTGCAGAACAATTCTTAAGAGTCCCTGGTGGTACAGGAAGATGGCAGAAAAAAACCTACCCAAAACAGCTGTGCAGGAAGCTGTTTTCTTGAGCACAAAATTAATTTCTGAATTTTAAAATAATATTTTACTGTCTTGTTACAAACCACATTTGCAGGTTTCCTTGAGTTTTAACTTAACATGTGTATGGCTTAATAGAAAATTTATGGTAATCATATTCAAATGTATCAACATGAAATGAGAGTTCAGAAGTTATACAACAGGAATTTTTCTCAGCATGCCTGTCCAAATAGGTTAGTACTCTGCTAACAAGCACTGTGGTCAAAGAAACTTGTCACTAGTATGATTTTATAGTGTTTTCACATGCAGGAATCACTCAAATACTTAAAAACTTCCAACATGCTACTGGAAAAGGGTATTTATGGCCCCATTTAATGAACACCGATGATGGGGGGTGAGGAGGAAACATCAGTCATCTCCCAGTGGTGGTAGAAACGTACTACTAGAGCAACCACGAGGTTTAAGACAGTCACAAGTGAAGAACTGCTTCACAGCAGCTGCTTGTCCCCTGGGCCTGAGCAGCATAGCAGGAGAGGCAAACTCTGATCTTACAACTGTTGTAAGCCTAGTTGCTTTCTGAGATTTAGCAAGTTTCCAGAAGACAAGCATTTTGATAGGAGTTAACAGGTGAGAGCTAGGGGTGAGAATGCCTCAGTCCATTAGTTGTTCTTCCTCAACGTAGGCTGTGGTTGTGGTAAGAATCTGAACTCAAATTCTACTCCAAAAAGCCCAGTCCTAGCACAGCATCAATTCATTCATATGTGAAAAGGAGATTTCTTTAATCCTTCAAAATTAAAGGATCAGAAGAAATAATAGTGTCTCAAGTTATTTCTTCATATGAAAAGCACTCACAAGGATTGGTCACATATACACTACTAACACCTAATAAAATGGCCATTTTTCTGTCACATATGCATAATCCCTATGCAGTTCTGTGTTTTAAGCTGCAGTCTAACTATAGACATAAATACTGCTGTCTCACACTGCCTGAAAGTGGCAAGGTACCTCCTTAACTATTGGAATAGGACTGAAGACTTCAGTCAATGATGGACATTCATTCTTCTTCAAGGAACATATAGCTGGAAAGAATGAATAGAAAGTAGCAACATAATATTATTCTTCAGAAGATTTCACTATCTTCTTAGGGAATGGCTTTCTCTATTGTACATAGATTTATATAACTTAAGAGATCTGGAATCATTAGACTGCAATGGAAGAGTTTCTCACTTACACAACTTGGAGAAACACTGCAGAGTCCACTTCTTCAGATGAAAGTGTAACAGCAAATAGCATTAAGAAATGTCAATATGGTCTACTCTTTTAATTAAAAAACACCAAAAGAATATATAAGGTGGATTCATAGAAAAGGTTTAAACATTTAGTGGTTAACATAAACACCTTTGTTAAATAATACTGACTGAAAATAAGAAAGAAAAACCAAACAAAAAAACCAGGTCCAGATCTTAAACATGTGTTAATCATGGTGGAGCTTAATCACTGAGAAACTGGCCAAAAGAGTTTGGAAGAATAACTGAAATAAAGTAGTGTAACAAGTATATAACAACTTTAAATTGGAGTTTATAAAAACAATTCCCTCTGAACAAGTTATTCTGTATCTGCTTACTTTAGTGTTGTGAGCTGTAAGTCCTTCTCTGAAGTGGTTACTGGAAACTTCCAGGGGCAGTACATGGGCTGAAACAAACCACTGTTCTGACATCTGCAGCTAGTCCTATAAACTATTTTTAAAAGATTTACTTCTTACAAGAGCAGCAGCTGGTGCAGTCTCCCCTTGGGTTCTGCTACTGCAGACAGTGACTGATGAGGGAAAGTTAAACAACTAGTAACTGATATGACCAGTTGTTGATTTTAGTAACTGATGAGGCTAGATCTTCTGTATCATTTCAGTAAAATGAATTGTGTTGTTGTTAGCCCAGATTCTCACTAAATAACATTAAGAAATGAAATCATGTTATTTCTGCCCTCCTCCCGCCCCATCCACCTATTTCTTGTAACAGACTCATACCTTTACAAAGCAGCCAAAATGCAGTTAGAACCAACAATGCCTAAAAAATGTAACACCAGACTTAAGCAACGCCAAGAATTCAGAGCTGTTTTCCAGAGCATGTATATGACAAACTCATACGATATGTAAATTCAAGGGATCAAAACCTGGTAAAATGGTGAGAGTGTATTTAAGTATAGAAGCATTTTAGTTTTCAACATCTCCAAAAAGGTCAGTAAAGTTAGCTAAGAAAGTTATATGAAGACTAAGAAACTAAGCTACTAAGCTAAGAAACTTATATGAAGACCATTAGTGCTATAGAAATTCATCCATCTTAAACTCTCTGGCTGTAAATAACATACAACCTACAGACAGTAACCATTACTCTGTGCCTCTTGAGATGACGAGTTACTTTGTCTTCCACTGTGGGAATTTTCCCCGTCCCAGCTGCAGCAGAAGGCACTTGCTACCTGGAGGAACTGTCAATCCCACACATCCATTTTATGTATCTGTTACTGCAGAACTGAATGCACTGATGAAGAAAACAGGTGAAACTGTATGTGCTGTAGGAGATCTAAACATGTCAGCATGTAACATGAAGACTGGTTCAGTTCACAGCCATGTAATTGCTTTGCCAATACACCAGTAGTTAAATAGTTGAAGAAATTTGTCTGGAGACATGCTGAGCATCTCAGTCAATTTTCAACCCACTTAGAAATCTCCTTTAAGGCACTGAAAATTCAGCCAGACATGGAAGAGACCAAAGTGGTTGCACAGTCATGAATAGGATATCCATGTAATCAGAAAACCAGGATCCCCACAATCATTCATGCTTTTCCGGTAGAGTTTAAAAAAAAAAAAAAAAGCAACCAACCACAAAAAAACTGCTAATGCCTTTCCAGGGAGATGACATTTCCATGGCTTTTCTTGGCGATGTGTCAATATCAGACAGATGAGTGGAAATTCACCAGCTCGCCTGCCTCTTAACGTGACTCCCAGAACAACAAGCCTCAACAGGCTAGGGCCAGCATTGCCACTGGAATGGGATACTACACCTGTACGATGCTTTTTAATCTGTATTAGGGGTAATTGCTATGTTCTGCTATTGGAAAAGTCTACATATTGCAGCTGTACTCATGTTATTGGACATTTGATCAATAAATTGACAGTCTCCGTAAGCTGTCATGACCCAGGTTTTCCATCCGTCCACCAACAAGCCCTTCTTTTTGGCTACAGAAATTATTCCCCAGCTCTGAACTGGATATTCATGTCTAAATTTAATTTTGTAATCAAAGAATAACAGCAACCGTTCTTCATTTTTTAGAAGAATTCAAACATGATCTCACAGAATTACATACAAAATTACTAGATGAAGAAGACAATCCTGAATCCTGCACACAGATGAAAACAAGGTACAGACACCAAATTTTACATTAAATGGTAAACCATAATTTTAATTTAGAACCCATAAATAAATACACTTCAGACAGATGGCTTCTCATTTGAAGATACAGACTACACAAATCCCTCAGTCCAAGCACCAACCCCTTTTTAGCTAAAAAGCAAGCAGATCTGGTCCACATGGACTGAAGTGTTTTTTTCTCCTTTCTCAACATTCAAGGTGCCTTGTACTGCTTACCAGTACCTTCTGCACTGGATTGTTTATACCTGAAGATGTACCAAGGGTTTCCCATACTCTTCAGGACTACAAAGAACTTTTCTGGTATAAAAGGCTTGGAAGATGGGTAGGTTGTAAGGATACCTACCCATCCAGCTCACTACCCTACGGGTCCTCACAGCATGATGAAAGCCTATTTCCTCACATCATCTATCTAGCTTTTACAAGACACCATTTTCTCATGAACCCTTCTACTGGACAAAATTGACCCCACAGTCTGTACCTCTTTTCTACACATACTTCTAGTCTCAGAGAAGGATGGGATCTGCTGCTTTTAGATCCTGAAAACAAATGGACAAGGCTCAGGTGAGTCAATGTAAACCAGATCTCTAGCTATAAGACATCAAATTAAATACCACTTGATCTAAATGAGATGAAATGATTCACCTGGTATAAAATCCCAAAGTTCCTTCTTATGGACCAACTCAATGCAGATAGCAGCCTTTGCACTGCAAGGTGCAATATCTCAAATGAAAGAAAATGACATCCTTACGGCATGCATGCAATGGCTGCCCATGCAACCTTAATTCTGCTCTCTTGCATGCCTGTGTTGTTCAAACTACATTCCTAATCAGTTTCCATTGTCATGTTTATCTTTTTTAACATTTCCTTTTCAACACTCTTCTACAGTTGAATATTCATATTTTGCATATTTTCAGATGTTTTAATTTACATATTTCCAGAGCACCTAATTTTATCTCTTGCCCATATTTCCAACCTCTTTCTGTCCTTTTGTATTATAACCTCCGCCGTATTTGTTGAACATCCTAATTTTATGACCATCTGTGAATGTAATTACTGTAGCATTCAATCCTTCTACGAGATCCCTAGTAAATATGTTACATTTACTTGTACTGCAGATCCTAGAAGCACCTAGTTGCCACATTCCTTAAAATCAATGTTTTATCACTACCCTTTACTGTCCCTACAATTTTTAATGTAATCAACAATTTTCACGTGGAGTAACATTAACCAAATTTTGTGAGGTATATCACTAAATTCTTTCTTAAAAGCTTATACTACATAAGACATTGCTCCACGGAAATCTTAAAAAAAAGTTTTCTAGCATGACTTTGTTTATTGTTCATGACTCTTTAGCCTTATAACTGTTGTTTCAGCATTTGTCCCATTACTCTTCTGTACTAAGCTATGAAGTTACACAAGGACAGTTCTCCCACACACACTTCATGTCCAGTCAGCTGACAGAGACTGAACTTATCTTGGAGGTGCCAAAGGAAAATGCAAGATCAACTATGTACAGCCAGAGAGAAGTAGAGTGCCTCTCTCAACAGAGCTGATGCTCTGAATAGAACGTAAGGGAAAAGAAGTAATGCAATTGATCATAAGAAAACACTATGATACTACATAAGGTTAATTCATTTTGTTCAAGGACTGTTGTGAGAAGGGCACAATGAGGGTGCAAGGTGGTACGCATACCAAAGGAACTCCTCTCAGTGTCCGTACCTCTCTTTCTTAACAATTTCTACAGCCTTTCTGGCTAGCTACCACAGGGAATGTCAGCTGGTTGCTCCTCAGCCCGACAGAGCTCAGATTATTTGAGCACAGCTCCCATCCTGGAACTTGGTTAGGTGTGAGATGGCACAGGGAATTCCAGCTAATGTAAATTGGAAGGACCAAAGCCAATGTAATTATGGAGGCTGACACCACTAATTCAGCCCTCAGAGTGAACTTCGCACCAACATCACACCATAGCGCAGCCAGAACTTTGGGGATCTCCCAACTGCAACTCTTGTAAATGTGCAATCCTGCAATCTGTGCCTACTGAGAAACGTGCCATGGGCCTTGTGCCCCTTGATCATATAAGGATTTGAGTATTTAGCTCAAAGTTTAGTCATACCTGAGCTAGAGTTTTTGGCTGGTTCCTCAGAAAAAATTTCTCCTCCTCCTCTAATCCTGTTGCAGCACAACAGCACAAGCAAGCATGAAGGTGCCTACACAACTGTTATTTTACACAGATTTACTCAATAGTTACATTTAGCAAAACATTGTTATCATTTCTACTCCTCTGCTTCCTTCCACAGCATATCTTCCTTGCATCTCCTTATGTCAGGCTTCTAGGGGGAACGCAGAAGGGGAAGGAGCAAAGTTCTAGCACACAAGTTGGGTGGGAACAGCGCAATCCTGGGGTGATGCTGCTAGTGCATCAAAGGTAGGGAGGGCTCCATCAGGGACAGGAGGGGAGAGGACACCACAGAAACAGTCGGGCTCAATGACCCATTCCTCTGACTATATCCATCTTCTCCTGAAGCGAGAGTCAGTGCAGAGCAGATTTACCTCCCATCCCTGACGCAGCAAGTCAACTCTGGGGCATCCTAGCTAAGCAGTTCTCAGAGAAGCAATGTGAACAAAGGACTCTGAGGACAGGACAACACAGGAAGAAATGTCTGATTACCATCGTCTTACCAATAAGCCTAAACTATACACAGAGAACGTAAATGGAGGCTGGAATATACCGTCCAGAATCTCTGAAGCCAGCAATATTATTCTTCATACAAATTGCTACTATGAATATATAAACTGAAATATATAGAGGTACATAACTTGAATAAATTCTTAAATTGATAGCAAAGTCATTCTGATAGGAAGTCACCGGGATAACTACCTTTCCTCTGCCAAATTTCAAATCCCTGAACTATGTGATATGTTCTCAATAAATTTGAAATTTCTAAACTTTGCAAAACATCATGTTTTTAGCACGTGCAGTTATGAGGTGGAATAAGCATCATGGAAGCTGCAGAACTGTCACCTTGAAAGACACTTTCACAAATAAGTTACACAAGCATCTATCAATAATATCTTAGAACCGCAGTTCAAAATCTTACTTATTTACTGCTGGTGACCTACTTCAGGTTTCACTTCTCAGCCCAAATTCACACTTCAGTTGGTGAACTTCACTCAGGTTATGATCCTGCGTGCACACACTATTGTTTTGCTTTGATGGTAACCATGTATTTGGGAACAATACTTATGTTTGCATATAATTTATGATTAGGAGAATGGACTACATGATCTCCAGCATTTTCTTCCAGGCCTGTCTTTTAAAATGCTATGATAGCTGTTCATTTTAGAAAACAGTTGAATCAATTATTCCGAAACTTTTGCAACATTCAGTTCATCACAAGTGCCATCTATAATCATTATCCTGAGGTATAAGGAATGGAACGTGTTTCTTGGCAATTTTTCTGCTTATTTATTATGTCCAAATTTCTGTTTACTCAGATGCCAGTCTGTAATACCCAAGTTAAACTTGACACGCCAAGACTCTCTTCATCTAAACTCATGCCTTAATCTGTACTTATTTTCCTAACAAATCTCAACTTCTGCTTAAATTATGTAACATAATCAGTTATTCTGCAAAACACTCTGGATTTAAGCCATTTTATGCTTGCTTTGATTTTAAAAAGTAAATGACTTCTAGAAATATTTTATTCATGATTAGCAAAAAGTTATCATCAAAGTCTACATTTAAAGTTTCTGATCAACTGAAGAGACCAACAGAAGAGAAAGAAGCAAAATATTAAGTAACTTCCTGTTAATGTATTTGCTACACAGAAAAATTTCAAAATCCTCCTGTACCAAAAAAAGTATATTTAGGAGAAGGCAGAATGAATAGTAATTTGAATTTGCCTTTAAACTACACTCTAATTCTGTCTATCTTCAAAATAAAGTCTCGATAATTAAATAATCTGCAACAGACCGACAAAAGAACAGAACTAGAGTATCTGGGACAAGTGGCCATGGCAGACTGAAGTCTAAGCACTGAGGTAGTAGAGTTTCTAATCAGCCAATTTTTATAGTAAATTTTCTGTGAAAAAAAGTTTAAGATTTGATGAAACAACCAGTAAACGAAGCTTACCTCCAAAGGAAATAAAACTTGCTGCCCAGATTAGATGCTTTGAAAGCAATGGCAAAAGCTAAAAGCAACCAGTTTCATGTCAGTCTGTCAGAAAGACCACAGAAAAATGAATGTGTAGCAGGAGAGGTGTCAAGGCATAATCAGTAAACATTTAAGATGGAAAGCAAGAATCAAAAACTTAAACTGCTGAAAGGGCAACTGCCACATGAGATTTTTATCTTTAATAAGTTTCCCCTACAAAAGAGTGTGGAAGATCTATTACACCATGAATTATGATACTATCTGTGAATTAGATTGCTGATGGATCAGACAACATGGGAGTAAACAGCACAGTGGGAATACAACCCCCTAAGCAGATACACAGGTCCAGTAGTAAAACAAATCTTCAGGTCAACATAAAAAATACCACACACACACACACACGGAGCAAAGGGAATCTGGTTTTGATATGAATGGATTTTTCAGAACCTGCAAACTGTTGGAGGAAAATCATCTAGAAATTTGTTCAGTGAACTCCAATAGCTGTTTCATAGGGAAGATAAACGTAAGGAGGCTGAGTGCTGTAATAGACGGCACCATCTAAAAGAGATACATGTAAAGAGTATTAGGATGAAAAAACCCAACATCATTTAATGCAAGGACTAGTGCCTTTAATCCAACAAAGAGATCATATCCTAAGGGATGATATCAAGCATTCATCAGAAAGGAGACTCATAAATATTTTTGGAAGTTGCTGTCTATGTTAGAGAAAATGCATCAGAGATTTTCAGCAGTTGATGTGAATTGCATTTTTATTGTTTTTTTCACCAGCAGTATACCAACAAAGAATATTTGTGAAACTGTTCACAACCTCCCTACATATAGCAGGTTTTATACAGAGTCCTGCTTCTGGTTCTGTCAAAAATCCATTCACAGACACAAAGACGTCGCAATACATCACTGTATAAGTGTATGTTCAACTTGTTTAGCAGCAAAGCACCAAAACTCAGTGTTCATTCTGTTTAACGTTTCAGTGTTAACACAGAGAAGAAACAATCCTTCATTGTATTAGCTGAGAGACCATATTGAACTGCATCATATACATGTAACGGTGATTCTGCCATTTTCCTACATTTGCATGATGACCTGCACTCTTCCAGTATTTTTACAGAAGATAACTTATCTATTTTTCTACCTTTTTTTTCTTTAAGGCAAAAGATTAAAAAGAAACTGCAAAATAGAAGAACAACGCTATATTAGTTGAACAAGAATTAGATCACATTAATGTTCTATAATCTGGAATAACGTAATTAATATAAAGTGGAAGAAGTCTCTCTAACCCTCCCCCCCCTTGCCTTCCTTATACCTGAAGAGATACAGTGATGCAAGGTTCAGTAACATCTAGAAGACTGATGTTCTCTTGCGACTCTTGCAAAAGCCACAGCAACCATTCCCAACCCTGATCCTTCTATACAAATGAATTAGCAGTCTTTCATTGCCCATCTCCCTCCCTTTTTTTGGTAATGTACATGCCTCATTAGAAGTGCAGTCCCTATTCCTACGCTTTTTAAAAGCACACTGACGAAAACAAGGCATCTATAACAAGCGTGCACAGCAGGCAGTTTCCAAGGGGTCATATCTTCACTGCATTAATCCAGGGGCTGCTGCAGTACATCATTATTGCCATTTTGGCTCCAGACCTGTTTTTGAAAATACTTGTAAGATATAGTGGGTATATTTAATGAAAAATGTATGCACTATCATTTCCTTTTACAAACTTCAAACTGCAGAATTCAGCTTCTAGCTGAAGAATGTCTATCTCCTGAAAGAGGAAGTAAATGACCTTTTACATCACCTTAAAAAAGCAGCATGTGCCATTTTGCTGCATTTGATCTATTCTCATTTAAAAAAAGCAAGAATAAGACATTAGAGTTAAGTACAAGAAAGCAAATAAAAGAAATAGCAAAACTACCATTACATCCTAAAGTATCAGTCATTTGCTGAAAATTTAGTCACAAGCCCATTCCTGTAAGTCCAAGTACAATTAATTTCAATATTTTTTGGGGGAAATGGACTGGTTCACCTGTGGGGCAACACTTGATGCAAGGCTAATGTCCTTCCAAATCTTATACAACCAAGTCAAGTGACCATGTTAAGAAGTAACATCTTTTTTCAGCTGAAATAAACATTCCTTGCAGTATTTTTCAAATAAACCCCCAAAATTAAAGCACCTTTTCAGCCACAGCGATTGCATCACATTTGAATAGAAATACTCAAGCTGTCTACCACTAGGAGGTCTTTAATGGGCTGTGCTTTCTCAGGAAAATAAGATATTAGTCTACAAAGGCAGTAATAGTAAATACTGACCTAACAAAGACAGAAGAGCTAAGAACTGTGCGCTAACTGGCACATCAAGGCACAGAAAGATAACATCATTGATGACACGTTAGTAACCCATGCCTGCAAACAGACAAACAGATAAAACAGAGAGTATGTGAATTTTTCATGTATTTTTTGATAAATCAATTTTCTCTGGAACTAATACAGTACCTGAAAAAAAGATGTGCACCAAAATGATGTCCATTAAAATTATCTCATTTTTAAAATTTATATATAATTTATTATTTTGCCAGAAAAACAGTTTGAGGCAATGAATCAGGATTTCTAGCTATGCAGAAAACGGTTTGGTGATTCAGCATTATAAGGTCTGTATATTTACAGAAGTTTTTTTTTTTTCTTTCCATTCTCAAGCCATGATCACATTAATGTTACAGGAAAAAAGAAGTAATGGGAAAATGAATGATTATGCATTTTGTGGTGGTGGGTTTTGGGGGTTTTTTTAAGTGT
>WAAD01024277.1:24713-43288 GCA_013389945.1 Fregata magnificens
CCCTCACTGCTGTGAAACAATATCGGGATTCATAATAAAAAATTTGTTTTTATTCAAGTCAGTATTGCACTAGAGCAGTGGTAAAACCTGACCTCCTAGAATGTATATTGTATAATTTATAGATCTCTAATAGCTGCTATATTATAGACTTCTTCACTTTCAGTAGAGATACACACAGGAAAGAACAAACAAGTTATATTGCTGTTACTTAAGAGAGACACAGATTACAGAGCACTGCAGGAACTGTAAATTATTTGCCAGGGTCCTCTTTGCTGCAAAACCAGAGTTATATTATTCTCTAAAAATGCATTTGCAACGGTACTGTCTATGGAATATTTGCATTCTGAAAGATTCCTGAGGTTGCTAAGTGCTTTGGTTGGGGGTGGGAGATTTTTTTTTTTTTTAATGTTAGATGAAGTACTCTTGCAAACTTCTTTATCTGGTATCTTGCTGGGCTGTTGGGATACTTCATCATTTTGTGAATGGAGTCATTAGTAAGGATGATGCTACGGTGCTTAGCCAGCCAATTGCTTTTAACAGGAGAAATGTTTGAGAAGCTCAGTTTGACCATTGGTCCTTGCCTTGATCCTACTGTTTCAGGAACTGGTTGTGCAAGGACTGTACTCTTGGACCTTTTTGATGTGTTCTGTGCTGCATGGCAACAGAAGAGCTCAGTGGTTATTTTTACCAGATGATATACATGAGGAAATTCCATCTTGCATATTTGATTTTTTAGAATAGAAACATCCAGAAGATATCTGTTTATATTCCAGTGAGCAATGTTGGTGCTACTCCTGAGATCTCATGAAAATGCTTCTGCTTTTACATCCCCATCCTTTATAATATATGCTCTTATATCTTTGCCTGCTTCTGATATGCCACACTGGAATGCACGTCTGGGGGGAGAGAGTGTTATCTAACAACTGCAATAGAGACCTGTGTTAAGACTTTCAAAAATGGCTAGTTATTGCAATAATTCAATTTGAGAGAAAGCAAAAGACCTTATCTTTTTGTTTCTGTTCTTCATTTGATTTTGCAGACAGGCATGAGAATCTACTTTTAGAAAATCAGTCTCTCTGAGTTGTGTGAAAATTTGCATCTGACATCCTGACTTTACTCTGGCTCTGACTTGCTATTTCAACTGGAAATTGATCCCCTGTGTTATTTTGGGGACTCACTGTCTTATAGAATAAAACACACTCAATTGTATTCAATTTTCAGTTTCATTCACATAAATGTATAAAGCATCCCTCAAATAAAAATTGTTAGTGAAACAGGTCTTGTTTTTTCCCTCATTTTACTCTTACAACTATGTAGAAGACAGTAGAGCAAAGGGAGAAAGTGATCAAGTTAGAAAAGAAAGACTGCTTCTGCAATCATAGTGGTAGCATAGCAATTGTACCTACAAAATTCTTATTGAATAACTGAATTATGCATTGGAACAAAGGGAGGAGGCAGAAAATGAGATGGGCATAGCTGAAAGGGTCTGTTGAACAGCCTAGATCAAAAACAGATTCGCTAATCAGATTCGCTGCCTTGAATTTCACCCCAAAATAATTTGGAGGGTAGGTTTGTTAAAGGACTGCACTGTTTTCTGTGTGTGATACCATAAAGAAAGCATTGCAGTGTTCCAGACCAATGGTCTGGAGGACATGAATAGTTCTGTGAGGTTAGCGATGAGCACTGTAACCACATGAGGTCAAGGAATGTAGTGCTGTTGCGTATACCTGTTTTCTAGCTAATGTGTGTGTTTAGTTTCTAACATACCGTAGGATACTGTGACCCATAGACTCCTCTGTGTATGAAATATAAGAGAATTCAGCAGAAGGTGAAGGAGTCTCAAACCAGAATATTGCCCACTGTGCTGTGACGTGGCATCCTTTCCTTCTACTACACAGTCCACCCTACCCCATCTCCACCACTGCCTCACTCAGACAATGAAGTTCCCCCTAAGCTCACCCTTTTTTCCCCTCTTTCTACACATCATTCAGCAATATACATCAATGTGACTTAGTTGTCTCTGCAGATTGTTGACAGGTACTCAGCCATCAGTCTATTTTATAAATGAGACCCCGTTCTATTTTAGGTCAGCAAATCTACCTAGGCTGAGGTAATTGCTTTCCAGTTGCTCTGTGCTCCTGTAAAAGTCGCTGTCATAAAACTTTACATCAGGAGGATGACAACTTGCTCCCGTCCTGGCCAAAATTTGTGCCATAGTATTTGTAAGAGCTTTGAATAGTCTTATTCGTTTTTCAAATGATTCAGGCAAAAACCCCCAATATTTGACTTTTAATTCTGCGTATATTCCTGTGCTATCCTTGTCCCCATAGTGTCCAAACTCCTTTTAGTTAAAAATCAGACTAACACCTGATCTCTGTGAGGCTCCCTGTTTTCTCTCCTTGGAGGAATTTACAGTTGTGTAGCCTATCCACTCGACCATTAGGGCAGCAATAGTATTCCTGAATTTAATCTTTCTTCACACACTGCCTTGGTAATATCTAGTAGTACTGTAGCATTGTTGCATTAAAACCTTTTTTACAATTTTTTTTTTTTTTTTTGCTAGCATTCTTGTCTGACTCCGGTCCTTTAAATTTAATAGGCAACTATGAAATGATAAACCTGTCCTCAAAACTGCTGCTTGGTATAGCTTCCATAGAAAATTTCTGTTGACCTTTGGACATGTATTCTGATGTCATGCTTTCAGAATACTTTTCATGATGATTTCCAGAGCAGTGGTATTTTGATAAAAACCCTCTGAATTGCAATATTTTCAGGTAAGGGTGTGAAGACAGATGATGCTTAGTTTCTAAATCATGTACCATTTATTTGAGATGAGTCAGTTACATGGTTAGGTGTCTGTCTTCTTGCATCCTGTTTGAATAGTGTTTGTAGACTTGAGTCCTGCTTTTATTAAAGTCAGTGACAAATCTCAAACTGTAATGAAAGTAAAGCTACACCTCTTTGTTTAGGACTTTTTTTAGGATAGCTGCCAAAGCCCACAGATGATATGAAGAAATCTTAAGATGGTGTGGTCTGATGCCACAGTATAAATTCAGGTTTTAAATTTTGTTATATACATCACATGCATACATTTTCTTGGGTGGGTTTTAAACAATAATGGTGAAACAGTTTGTTTCATTTAGAATGAAACTTCCCTGTGCAGCGTTTGTAGCCTGCAAATTGCAGTTCTGTGTTAGGATGAGAGCCAAAAAGTGAAACTACTAAGGAACAAATGAGCAATTCATTTGCAACAGCAATACTGTAACAGTAAATGTAGAACTGCATAACTGGAGTGAAATCAGTTTGCTCTTGACAAACTAAGAAGCTGGGATTTTTTGTGGGATTAGAGCTCTACTTCAGGAAATTCACATTTTCCTGCAAATTGTACTCTGGGTGGAGTTATCCTTCCCATTATTAAGGTTGGCTAGGATGTTTTTTCTAAGTTAGATGAGAGTTTTATCGGATTTGATAGCTTTTTTGAAGAGCAAGACTAATGGCCTTTACTATCCAGGATTAATGTGTGTGTCTCATGAGTAGTTTAAGTTTGAAGACCCTGTCACAAAGTCTCCATTATGATTAAAACTGTCACTAACTGAAAGCCAGGTCAATCTCAAAAAGATTTTCAAATATGATAGATCATGCTGCCAACATCCTTTTCTTGCAGGACATTTATATTTGTCATTGTAGTGGTATCAGTCCTTTGTGAACTTTGCCAAGCTGCGGTACTTCCCTCTTTTTAGAAAGGGTAGCAAGAGTGAAAAGAAGTTCTTACTGGGCTGAGTTTGTTTTCTAACTAGTGTTTTTTCTTCTCTGGGTGGTGGGGCACACTGGCTGGTAAGAATTTAGGGACAGCAAAGTGCCAGTGTTGCCATGTATAATGAAAAGACCTTTTTCCTGCCAAACTAGGGGTGAAAAATATCAATCAGCTTCCCTAAGAGGGCCAGACTCTGGATTTACCTGTTGTCTGTATTTCTGCTTTCTTCTGCTATTTTCAGGTTTTTTGCCTTGAGTGTCACACTAAACAACTGCTGTGCCTCTTTTTAAGTAGTTTCTGTTCACTATTTAGCACAATTTCTAGAAAAATTAAATAGAAATTAAGGGTTGACTCACTGCTTGAATCTTAGGCCATTTCAACCAGCATCTTCATTCTGTAGCATTTTTCTCTCAGTAGTCTAACTAAATGTGTTATTTTTTGTTTACAAATTTTTTAAGCCCGCCTTGGTATCAGATGATTGGGTTACATTTCTGTAACCCTAATCAAGTGCCATCATCTGTTCTCATGCATCTCTAGCATTCAGCTATGCACATTGACTCAGCAGTGCCAGGAGACAATAAATGATGATGATTTTGTTCATGAGAGACCAAGTATCTGAGATCTGTTTCCACTCACAGTTTGGAATGGGCGCAGTCCTTTCTGCAGAATGTCTGTCGCTGAAGGGCATGTCCAGGACTTTACTGCCAGCTTATTTAAAATAGGCTGTATAATCTGAAGCAGGAATCCTGAGGCCTGGGCACCCCTTCCTGGGCTTAAAACGGGTGTAAGGGAAAGACTTCAGAACAAGACGACTCTCTGCTGCACATTTGACTGATGGTATCAGACAGAGTGGGTACAAGAACAGTTCCGGTATGAAAGCAGTGAGCTCACAGAAGTGCGGAGAGCAGAACTGATGATGAACTTAGATAAACACAAGAGAGAGATGCTTATTGGACTTGAGTATCAGTGTGTGATACAGTGTGCTCTTTTCTGTTACCGGAATGCCAAGGATGCTGTCTTGGTGTGTCTGTTTTTGTGGGAAGGATAATCCATCATTGACACTGCCCTTTTTTCCTCTCAATGTGACAAAAGGAGCAGGCATCATATCCTTAGTGCATGTATAGCTGGCTGAATCTCCCTCTGCAACGACAAACTGGTGGTGGGGCCAACAATGTCAGTGAGGCTTACAGGGCTTTTGGAGCCTTGTGCAGAAATCTTGCATGCCCGGGAAGTCACCAGACGTGCTGCACATTCCCTGTCCACTCAATAGGTCTCGCACAGCTGCTGTTAGGGCTATTTTGTGCAGGGCCCCTTTCACATGATGGGTGTAGGAGTGACATGATCCATGACTGAAAACAGCACTGTCAAACTTGCGAACTCTTATATCCCAAAGCATCCAGGCTGACTGAAAAAGCTCGATAGTCACTGGAGCTCAGAAGCCCCCATCCCAGGTATCTGCTGCAAAATGGCAAACCTGTAAAAATGCATGAAGTGGTTGTTTTTCTCTTTACATTGCTCTTGGAGTTGGTCAGAAGTAACCTTTAACACTCTTCCAAACTGTCTTTGGAGGAGGATCCCAGTTCTCCCTTCCATGTACCAATAAAATGACCGAGTTGCTGTCATCAGGCTGTCTTTTTCTCTTCTAAGGTTTGTACAGTGTTTTTACAGGATTTTAGGTACCTTGTGAATGTACAACTTGCAATGCTTGTCGATTTTCCTGACAGTACTTCCACAAACTGTGTGTGTGCATGTGTATTTCCTTATCTGGTCTTCAAAATAATACTTGCATCTGTCAGCATATCCTTCTGCATTTTTGCAGAAAACCAATTAACCCCTCTGCACCCCTTTAAAAGCAGCCAGAAATCATTTGCTAATGCTCACTGAAGTGCAGCTGCTTTACTCCTGTATCTTAAAATAGAATTTTAAACTCCTGTAGTTAATAGCTTCCTGAGAAAGAAACCTTCCTCTAATCAAAATAGCATTACTGAAGCTTTGCAAAGGCATGTGCCCTTTATTTCCTCTCTGGAGCTCTAAAAATTTAAGTTTTTTTCCCCTGTATATACCACCTTACAGCTAATGAAGCCCTTGGATATTCCAGGACGGGAAAGCTAAGCAGGTTTGTGTTCTAAAGCTGTTCTCTATAGCTCTAGTTAAACATAGTATTTGTGTCCTTATCCTTTAAGAACGCTGATTTCAGCGGAGACTTTCAGTGATGTTTTTAATTGGGCATAGGTTCCTGTGTAATTCAAAGGCCTTTTCACAATTCCAGTTTATTTTTTAGAAATAACATATGATGACATTTGCATGTTGTAAGTATGTATTACTCTTGTGTATCCAATGTGAAAAGATAACCTATTTTCCATATTTTTAATTAATGAAACAGCAGTAAAAAGAAACTTCCCAAGTTGGTTGTTCAGAGCTACACACCTGCATCTTAACAAAGGGGTCTTAAGGATTTAAGTTACCTGCTACCTCTACCACCAAGAGCCCACTACTCTTTTTCTTCAAATATTTGTCAGGACTTTTTTAAGCAGCAAAACTAAAATTTCCTTATTATTTTCCCTTTCACCATTTTTTCCTCAAAGTCTAAAATCCCATTTTTTTAACTGAAGCCATCCAAAGGGAGCCATGCTAGGAGAGGAAGAAACAGAAAACGTCCAAAGAAGAATAACTTTGCTGAAACCACCTCATAACTTGGCTTGGTTACCAGCTCTCAGCCCAGAGCATTCCAAAATTTGCACTGGTGTTTCATTCACCTGGGTATTTTGCAAAATGGGGAACTCAAGAGGCTTTTTTCAACTTGTCTTTTGGCAGCCTAAGTGAACCGGTAATTTATGCAGTTGCCTATCTGAAGTATGTCACTACTCAAAGGTCTTCAGACGTCATAAGCCCACATCTGAAAATGAATGAATATCTATATTGTTCTCCATTGTATCTAACATTTTTCACGTCAAGCAAATATGCTTAGTAAATTGACAACAGGCCGGTTGTACTAAATAGACAGTATTCTATGTTGCTATCTCCTTAGTTGCTTCAGCTGCCTATCCGCTAACAAGCAAAACTGTGTGATACCATTTTAATACCTTCAGAGTATGCTGCAGAGATGCTCCAAAATCTAAGAATTGTTCTTAGCATGCAGGAATGTTTATACTGAAGTTAGAGAAAGTATTAGGCTGCCGCATCACCTAACCTATCTGAGATATTCCTAGCTTCTTTGCTGCAGAATATAGCCATCTAAAATGGTTAATCCTTACAAGAGGCAGAGATTAATCAGGCAAATCAAAATAAAGAAGAAAATCACAAGTTTAATGAGGTGCATCTGCAAAATAAGGATGTTAGATCAATGTTAATTAAATATGATTTTTAAAAGGCACATGAGCAATAATTTTAATAAATGAAACACGTTTTTTCTTACCTTTAACACCTGTTATATTTGTGTATATTTCTTTCATTAAAAATGCTTGTCATCTTACATGTGGCAAACACTGCTGACTTTTTTGTTTTGTATATTGTTTGAAGCAGAAAGCAATATATGAAAGAAAAATGGGTAGTAAAATTCCTAAAAAAAAAAAAAAAGATTTTAAAATGGTTTTATTTCAAAAGATTAGAAAAAGCATACTTATAATTTTTGGAAGAGTTTCTCTGTTGAAATCATCATTTTCCAATTTTTTTTTTTACAAAATCCTTTTTGCCCAATTGGAAATGAAAATATTCCTGTACCAAAATCACTGATTTTACATAACCATTTTGGAAAAAAAGAAGAGGAATAGAACCTTTTTCAAGCAGAGGAGGGAAGGGAATCCTATTGTAAAAACTTTGAATTGACTTTTGGTTTACTCTAAGCAGCTGAATTTCCAAAAGTCAGGACTTGAATGTTTTCCTGAGCCCAATTCAGAGCACACTGAAGTCTATTAAGAGCCGCGGCAGCAAGTGATAGTGGTGAAGGTGGGTGACGCGGGATATAAAATCTGAAACTTGATTGAACGCCTTTGAAGCATTTCAAGTGATATTCACTACAATATAAATTGCAATACTGAATCTTGCATTCAAGAGGCTGTATCTACCCTTTGCAGGTGAGTTTTAGGTTGTGTGTATTACAAAAAAACATTGAGCAACTCTGGCTCAGTGATTTCCTAAGCCAGAATTCACTACAGCCAGTGAGTGTAGTCTGAAGAAGTACTACTCTGTGTTTGTCCTGTTATCACACTCTTCTGTGTATAGCTGTTGGAGATAATAAAACTCTGGACTACAAGGACCCTTGAGTTGACCTGGTATGGTTGTTCTTAGGCAGTCTAATTAAATGAATGAAAAATAGGAAGAGACTACCCACAGTGAGGGCATAATCTCCTTTTTTGGAGGCTTTTAAGGGCAGGTGACATAAATTTATGTGGCTTTTGAGGGGAGAGGGAATGACTGAGCAGGAGATGGGCTCTATCCTTTAATTGTACTTCATGATTACAATGTCAAAAGTCAGGGAAATGTGCCAGGAAAAGGGAAGAGTGTGCTATTAGAAAAGAGCATAATCTGAAGTATTTTTTCCAGTCACTTGTGCGGGTGACATACATGAATAATCCAGCCACTAGGGATAATGTGATAATGGCAATGCCACTGTGGATTGCATTTGTGTCACAGATGTCCACTGCTCATGGCCCTTCTCCATATTAGAGAACAGAGATGTGTTTCCAGGTGAGCCGATAATGCTCTTGCAGGCAGGCAAGCTTCATCACTCACTGAATAAGCAATAATATATTGATCATTCAGGAAACATCTCTTCTAGAGCTGCTTGCCCTGGAAAATCAATCCTTGACTAATCGGTGCATTTTGTAGAAGCAGAATCTACAAGTCTTAATTTACTTGCATTTCATTTTCTGTATTTCAGCCAGGTGTCTTGTGGTTTTTTATAGAGGTTGCTTAAATATTTATTCCGAGTTCACTGTTTAGTGTTAAAAAATTGTACTAATGCCCTTTTCTTAGATCTTCAATGACCTCAGAACTTCTACATTTCTCAGATCTTCTCAGAGTTGGGAAGAAAATGGAGTTTAAGTAGGTAAACTTCCACTGTACTTCTACTATACCAAGAGGAGCAGAGAACTGCAGATGGCTTCCAGTGGTGAAGAGAGAGGCTGAGCATTAGGACAATTTTTAAATTGTATAGGGACTGAAACATTTTAATAAGCTGTGTAAGGTACTGCAGAATACTTTCCTTCTGTAATGGAGAATTCTTCCACCCTTCAGCAAAAATACAGTTTGACTTATGTTGATAGAGCTGGTGGCTGATTGTACTTTACAGTCATCATTCAAGGGTCTAGAGCAAATTGTTATGTTAATGAAATAAGTCACCAAGTGAACTAGAAGAATATAATATTATCTCAGCCTTGCTCTTTTCCCAGAACAGATTCAGATGAATCCTGGCAGTGTGGGATTTTCATATCAGAAAAGTCCATAAACAGTTATTTAATTTTCTATCAGTATTCTCCCTCATAAGACTTTCAGTAGAGATATATTTGAATCTCGTGCAGCAAAAAATCTGGCAAGAAAGATAAGTATAAGAAATAAAATGGGCATAATCAAAATTCTGTGGCCTGACACAAATGGAGTGCTAAAATCCACTTATCACACAACCCCCCCCTAGATTCGGTATCTATGTAGCAAAATAGAGTCATGAGCTGCAACTCCATAGCTATCTTTTTCTACCCAATCAATGGAAATGTCTATAGAAAAAAAATGGCATATATTGGAGAGGCTGCAACTGCATTTCAGAGCCATAGAAAAATCTATGACTTAAACATCAAACAATGAATCTTCAACTGAAATGCTTCTTCGTATTATCTGAAAATGTTAAAGCTGGAAGTACATCAAAAGTCATAGACAGATGTCTAAGTGCCTTCTGAAGTGGATAGGGCTGCCTGAAAAACCTCTCTGTACCTGACTTAAAGGGAGGACTTGATCACAGAAAATAGGATTGCAAAGGAGCACAGATGAAGAAAAGGACAGTATACATGAAGGTATACATGAAGTAGGTGTACATGAAATGGATTTAATTTCTGAAAGGTGCCCATCCAACAAATCCTTAAAATCTTCTATGGTGCAGGTTCCACCAGCTTTGACAACTTATTCCTGTGCTTCATTGTCCTTATTGCTAGGAAGCTTTTCTTTTCCAATGTTGAACAAAATCTCTACTGCTGTAATTTAAAACACTAATACTGGTTTTACTCATGGTAGGCATAGAGAGGAGTTTATTCCTTTATCTTTTTACGGCTACCTCTTACATATTTGAAAAGTCAATACACATCTCCCTAGTCTTCCCTCTCTAAAGAAAACAGCTCAATTTCTTTCTTCTAGTAAATGTTGGTTGTCTTTTTACTAGCCCTGTTCTCTGAACTCTCTCCAGTTGATCCATGTCCTTTCTGGATTGCCATGTGGAAAATTCAGTGACTTTACACACCAGACATGTAAAGAGGTGTCCTGGAAGAGGTACAGATGGTAGATGATAGTCTTTAGTCTGACAGAATGGAATGCTCCCAGATTCATGCATACGGAAAATTGAAATGCAGGCATGGGTGAAGCTGTGCTTAATCAGTCAAACCAACTGTCATTGAACTTCATCAAAATCTGATGGCCCAGATAAGGTTGTCAGGCATTCCCAGACGATATATCAATTGCATTATGAATTCAATGTATCTGGAGTCAGGTTCTGCTGCACCACACCCTTGTGAAGCTGAGACTTCTGTGCTTTAGAAGGTATGAAGCAAAGTATGAAGTAGCTGTCACTTCTTTTGAACAGGCTGTTAGCATCAAACAGCTGGATTACTGTGCTTTTGCGTGCTTGATTGAGGTAGCCATTCTAACAGGCAGACATCCCAGGTGGAGTGATTGGTGATATACCAATTTTATCATTGGTTCCCTTACATGCATTGGTTCCCTCACATTTGATATTTTGCATGAAACACAACACCCATTTTGAGTTCAACAGCATAGGGTTCTGCTATAAAGTAAAAGCTTTATCTGATATGTCCTAGAAACACCTGGCATTTGCTTGTAGGTTTACAGAAAAAAAGATTTCTTAATATGATGTTGTGCTTGAGAAATATCATTGTCACAAAAAAATGTTTATTTGATAAGGCAGAGTTAGATGAGTTAAAGATGAGTTAGAACTGCGTCTATTAATTTTTCTACATTAGAGTCTTTTACTGTATAAACAATGAAGTACATAAAAGGCTAAGGCAAACTTTACTAAATCATTGCTTTTCATGTAAAATAGCTATAGAAGACAGTTAAACACATATTTTGCCCAAAAGAGAAGAAGGTGTGATGGCATTCAGTAGTTAGCATAACCTCTGTGAAGGATATTTGGTGTGTATGATGCAAACTGAGGTGGAGAAAGGAGAGGTTGGAACTGAGGTTGGCAGAAAGAATCAATCAAAATTTAGAAGTATGGGGAATGGGTTAGAAGACTGCTGGAAAGATGCTTGCAGTAAGCCAGGAAACTGCCTTCGTTTGTCTTCATCCCTTGTGTTCAAGAGGGTTATAAACCGCCAGCAGCATCAAACATATGCTGTCATCTAGCTTTTTCACAATTTCTTATTCTATCTGATTTGAAAGAAGCCAGTTTAGCTTTTCTTTCTGGTCAGGAAGGTAATCATGGTGCTAGAAATAAAGTATATTGCCAAGAAGATATGCTGTAAGCTAGTACCCATCTATAACAATGTGGAACAAATAGTGGAAGAACTTCATACAATCCAAAGACCATTGTATTTTTATTACCATAAAGAGCAGAAAAAAATGGCATTTAGTTGAATACTTAGTTCAAATACTTAGTTGAATACTTAGTTCAAAGACTAAATGCAAAATGTCTAGGCAGGCTGAAAAGCACAGTTACAAAAGTCTTTTCTGTAATGGTAAGAAAGCTTAGTTCAGCGTTGTAGAACAAATAAATGGCTAGGTGTGAAGGCATATCTTAATGGCCAAGCTGTCACCCAAGTCTAATGAAACTGAAGAATTTGCCCTCAGAAAACAGATTGGTCTAGAAATGATGCAAGTTCTGGATATGCAGTAGAAAGTCATGTCCAAAGAAGACCTGGTGAAGGGTCTAGAGCACAAGTCTTATGAGGAGCGGCTGAGGGAATTGGGGTTGTTTAGCTTGGAGAAGAGGAGGCTGAGGGGAGACCTTATCGCTCTCTGCAACTACCTGAAAGGAGGTTGTAGCAAGGTGTGTGTCAGTCCCTTTTCCAAGGTAACAAGTGATAGGACAAGAGGAAACGACCTCAAGTTGCACCAGGGGAGGTTTAGATTAGATATTACGCAAAGTTTCTTCACTGAAAGAGTTGTCAAGCACTGGAACAGGCTGCCCAGGGAAGTGATTGAATCACCATCCCTGGAGGTATTTAAAAGACATGTAGATGTGGTGCTTAGGGACATGGTTTAGTGGTGGACTTGGCAGTGTTGGGTTTACTCGATGATCTTAAAGGTCTTTTCCAACCTAAATGATTCTATGATTCTCTGATTCTATGTCAACTAGATAAAGCATGCCAAAAGCTAAATATTGAGGAAAGAATCAGCTGTCTCTGAGCTGATGGAGGACTTGTGCTACAGGCATACCAAGGGCTGTAAAGCTAAACTGACAATAAAACAATTTATGAATGTTCAGCTGAACTTGAAATCTAAACAATGCCAAGAACATGAGCCAGCAATGTGTCCTTGCGGCAAAGAAGGCTAATGTTCTCCTGGGCTGCATTAGACAAAGTATTGCCAGCAGGTTGAGGGAGGTGATCCTCCCCCTTTGTTCAGCACTTGGTGAGGCCACACCTGGAGTACTGTGTCCAGTTCTGGGCTCTTTAGAACAAGAGAGACATGGACATAGTGGAGAGAGTCCAGTGAAGGGCTACAAAGATGATGAAGGCACTGGAGCATCTCTCCTATGAAGAAAGGCTGCGAGACCTGGGGCTGTTCACCCTAGAAAAGAGAAGGCTCAGGGGGATCTTATCAATGTGTATAAATACCTGAAGGGAGGGTACAAAGAAAATGGAGCCGGGCTCTCTTCAGTGGTGCTCAGTGCCAGGACCAGAGGCAATGGGCACAAACTGAAACACAGGAGGTTCCCTCTGAACATCAGGAAACACATTTTTACTGTGAGGGTGACAGAGCACTGTAATAGGTTGCCCAGAGAGGTGATGAGGTCTCCATCCTTGGAGATATTCAGAAACTGTTTGGACTTGGTCCTGGGCAACCAGGTCTAGGTGCCCTGCTTGAGCAGGGATGTTGGACCAGATGACCTCCAGAGGTCCCTTCCAACCTCAACCATTCTGTGATTCTGTGACACTCAGAAAGTAAGAAATTTGCTATGGTGCTAAACATGAGAATGACAGAAGGTGAAAGCTGGTCATAAGTACAGCTCCATGTCCAGGGAAAAGAAGATTCTGTCCTGGGTCATAGCATTTGTCGTGGTTTAATCCCAGTCAGCAACCAAGCATCACACAGCCGCTTGCTCACCCTCACCCCGCAGTGGGATGGAGGAGAGAATCTGCAGGCAAAAGTAAGAAAACCCATAGGTCGAGATAAGAACACTTTAATGACTGAAATAAAATAAAATAAAATACAATAAAAATAAAAATAATAATGTTGTAATGAAAAGGAAAACAACAAAAAGAGAGAGAAACAAAACCCAGGAAAAACAAGTGATGCAATTGCTCACCCGCCAACTGACGCCCAGCCAGTCCCTGAGCAGCGATTGCTGCCCCCAGGCCAACTCCCCCCGTTTTATTTACTGAGCATGACATCATATGGTATGGAATAGCCCTTTGGCCAGCTTGGGTCAGCTCTCCTGGCTATGCTGCCTCCCAGCTTCTTTTGCACCTCCTCGCTGGCAGAGCACAGGAAGCTGAAAAGTCCTTGATTTAGTATAAGCACTACTTAGCAACAACTAAAACATCAGTGTGTTATCACATTATTCTCATGCTAAATCCAAAACGCAGCACTATACTGGCTACTAGGAAGAAAATTAACTCTATCCCAGCTGAAACCAGGACGCCATTATTGAACTAGTCAAACACAAAGGAAATTGGCAATAATGCAAAAATTAAGGGAAGCAGTTCCATTAAGTGCTGGCAGTGTAAAAATCCTGTTTATAAAAAGGATCGTTATAAATGCAAGACTGGTTAGCAGAGAACATCACACAGGTCCAAAGAAAATCTCTTTCCTGGATTGAAAAACCACCTAGCTAAATGGACAGATTTGGAAGGGCAAGGAATTCATTAGGTCTGCAGCTGAATAATAGTATATAGTTTTTGAAATGCTAAAAGGAAGTGGCAAACTCCTAAGGAAACTCTTGGAAAAGGCATTCTAAAAAAATGTGGGAAGGGGGGTGTTCAGAGCACAACGGCTCTAAATCAAGTTTGTAATCCAGGAACATGCAGTCATCCAGAAATGGGATATGACTACTCTAAAATCCAAGAAAGAAGTTTGGGTCATGGAAAAACTGACCTGCATTTTAGCATGGCTAATAACTTGAGAGTCAGTCCTATGGCAAGTGTCTGCAAACTTGGTCTGCTGAAGTTGCTTTTTGAAAATCTGGCACAGGTTGAAGCAGTGGTTTGTAGGCAATTGGCTTTCAGGAACTACTCTACTTCAGGGGAAAGTCATTATTAGAACCTCTACATTCTGTAAGTTTTCTGCAGTAAAAGGAAAAAGGGATCAAGATGTAGAAGTGATGAAAAAGTGAGAAGTCATAGTACTCTGGCTGAATGCTTGAGCAACAACAGATAGGAAAAACATCTGCTTATAGGATATAGATTTTGGAAAGATATATACATCTGTTGAACACTGGTAGAGAGGAAAATAGGAAGAGGAAAAGTCTATAGTTCTGGTTAAGAAAAAGGACAGGAGCACCAGACTCTGCACAGAAGTAGATGAAGTAATTTTAAACACTTCTTGACTGTAAAATAGATGATACCCTGGAGGATGTAGCAGGTCATCTGATGTCTGACACACGATGCTAAAATTGAGCATCGGGAAGTATAAAAAGACGTCAAAGATGTTGGACAACAGTTGTTTTCATAGCAGATAATTTAGAGATGAATTTGGGGCTGTACACCTGTCTGATCTGAGGCTTTGTAGTAGTACTCTGTGGTGGGCTGTTGGCCTCTTCCAGATCTGCTAACATTGTTAGATCTGAAAGGAGTAGGTCTAACTTATCTGATCTCGTGTGTATGCACAATTTTATTGCAACCCCTTCAGAAATCAGTGGAATGCCCTTTGATTCAACGCAGCACAGATCACTAAAGACAGTACTTCACTGCTAAAAGTGGAAGGGTTAATCCACATGTCATGTTTCCCCAGATGTATATCCTAGAACAGTATAAAACTTTTGAAAAAAAGCTGGTGTATTTGTAGATTGGCAGTATGTGGAGTTGAAAGCTGACAACATGAACTAGAATCCAAAAAAATAAAATTGGGTCCAGAGTCAGGAGGAAGAAGGAAGACACTTTTGCTAACAAAGAGATTTAAGGCTGCATGGACCACAGCCCTCCATAAGGTTACAATATCAGAATTTCACAGCTCTCTTATTAAAGAAGGACTTTTGAAGCTTTTTTTGACTTTTGGCAGTTTTGTTGTTATTCCTACACTGCTGCATGGACTGAGAAAATCACTGCGGTAACTGACCTGATGTTATGTAGTATTTTCAGGTTTGAAGTCTGTGCTTACTGTTTCTGTTCTGGGCTAGCTGTGTTTTAAAAACCTTTTCATGTTAGGCAGTGCAAATGCTATTAATTTTGAGGGAAGTCTTGATGCAGGAATATAAATTATTAAACAAAGAAATGACTTGCAACATTAAAAGTCTAAATTCCCGTGAGAGGGAACATTGAACCAGACTGATGAATTCCTAGAGATTACTAATGATTAGAAATGAACTCTTCACTCATCAGTTGTGTGGGAAGAGCCTTGTGAGTGGAGTCCCTGTAGCAAATCCTTAGAATTTTGCAGGGCAATTTGCTAAATGGTTGAAGAAACTGTAATGCTGCTCTTCCAGTCAAAAGTGGGTGTAGGCACAAGTGTGGTAACTCTGATGCCTTCTTTAAGGCTTAAGTAGAACAGAAAGGAATTAATTGCTCAAGGACATGAGCATACACAGCATGAGAGTTGTCTCTTGCTTTTTATTCATATTTTGCAGAGGTGCAAGTGCTGCTGCCCTTTTTGCTAAGACACTGATTGCAAGGCTGCCAGAACAGACTGCAGTAATAAAAGTTTTGCAGAGGTAAAAATACATGCATATCCCAAGCCTGCTATAATGTAGATGCTTCTATGCTGCTGCTTGTGGAGCTTTAATTTGTTAAAAGCAGCTAATACAGTGAGTTTGCATATTCTTTACCAGTTTAAGGTTTCTGATGTTAAAATACATGAAACTGATTTATGTTTTTACCTGGCTCTTCCCTGCTTCCAACAATCCTTTTTTGTTTGTTTGTTTGTTTGTTTGTTTCCTTTTTATGTTGTTCACAGCCCTGTCTTATTTCTCTTGCTTCTTTATATTCCACATACATGTTGTAATCTCCCTGAAATCTAGGGAAAACTGATCAGCATTCACAGTCACCCCTAGACCAGTCTGTTAGAAAGTGTGTTGATGAAGAATAGCTAATGAATTCCCAGCACCAGATGTTCTGTCCAACTGCTAACAGTTAAATGAGAACCGTGCAAAAGTATATTGCTCAGTCATCTTCATGATCTAACATCTGGTTCATTTGCAGGTGCCCTTTGCCTCAGTAGCATTGTATTAAATGCTGTGCACTGTATTATAAAGGTAACTAATTTATTTTGTATCAGGCTGTGGGAAAAAAACCCCTGCTTTTGTCAGTAAATCACTCTACTACTATCTGTTGAAAGAGAATTACTGGAAATAAATTCATTTATTTGCTGCTGTTTAGATTCCCAACTTTCAGATAATCCAGAAATTTCAATGGCTGTTTTCTGTCTAACTGAAGTTTTTCCCCTGCACAATTGTTTTAAAAAAACCTGAAAACAAAACCCAAAAAAACCAGAAATGAGATGCATGGTTTTGCTTTCATTAGTTTTATTATTTCTGGAAATACAGTCACAAGCTGTTAATCTCTTGATTGTGAAATTTCATAGTTCAGGAATTCAGAAAGCTATGTTTTTGGAAGATCAGATAGCAGAGTGTCAAGCTGGGAGAAAATTTATCTGCAGTGCAGTACTTTGGTAGACAGATACGATACTGCCTTGTCCTACAAAGTATTACGAGAGGGAAAACAGCACTGTTCTTAAATCCATGCTTGACTGGCATGTGCACAAGTGATTCCCACTGCTGGCAATCTGAGGCAGCTTAGATTCCAAACTTTGTGCTGCAGAATGGAGGATGGAGTGAAGATCCCCAGGTTAGTCCTGGTGTCAACATGGTGTCTTCTCAAACATGAATTTTGTAAACCAGTTAATTTCTTCTTAGCTCCCTAGGTCCCATAGCTGATGTTATCTCTCTTGTATCACTAAAGAAGGGAGCTACCTTGCTACCACTGATGTGGCTGGTACCTTGGACCTAGGCAGTGCAATGTCTTCTTGGTCCTGCAAATCAGTGGGGAGAGCAGAGGGAGCTGCAGGACTCCGGAATTGTAGCTGGGAAGCTCTCTGGCTCTAATGGTATGTGCATTCCTACAGGTGCAGAAAGAAAGGCTGCTGTGAGGTCTGATAGAAGCTGTTACAGTCTCAACAATAAGCTGCTTCTGCTGAGAATGGCCACAACTAAAACATCCCCATTGCAGGCAATCTAAAAAAAAAAAAAAAAATGACCCTGTTGTCCTTTCTTTGAGAACAGCTGAAAAAAATCTAAAATGAATTCTGCTTCTGCATACAAGAGGCCAGATTAACTTTTTCATCAAAGATATGTGGCTTATCCAGAGCCAAATTTTTCTCTTTCATGCCTCCTGTCATGTTTCTCATGATGTAAAGACTTTTTCCAGAGATCTGGAGATCCACATCCAGAGATTTGGTGGGAACACAATGAAATTCTGTTCTTACTTGTTCATCCGAGGACTCACTCTGCTTCAATATGATTTGCCCACTAATCTTCTAGATTAGTAGAACACAAGGTGCCTGTATGAAGGGACATGCTGCTTCTTGCTGCTGAAACAGGTTTTTAGTAGTCTCTTTATTATGGGGCTTCCTGCGATATCCTTTATATTTCTTTTAATTGGTCTGTTCAAATACACAGAACTACTCGGAGTACCACAGTCTGGCAACTAAGCACTGCCAAAATAATCCAATGAAGTCTTGGGTTGGAGGTCTAATTTTATAATTGGTTATATTGGTACAATTACACAGATAAAGTTTCCATCAACTGCAGTAGGAGCTGCATCTATGACAGTGGATCTGAACCAGTTCCAATTTGGGGGCTGTGAATATTGCTTGGAAATATGAGCCATATTATCCTCTTTGGCTGGCATAAATCTGGGGTAAATATGAGCTGCACTTGGCCAGCAAGCTCATCAGTGTTGACACAGACATCTCCTTGTTGGTCAACTGGGGTAACAGCAGAAGAAATGCTCTGCCTAGTCCTGTTCCTCACTGCGTGTCTGCTCAAGTACTTTTTGTTGATGCTGTCTTTCTATTAGTCCAGTCTGCCATAGTGTGGTTAGAGCAACTCCGGTTGATGGTTGTTCTTCAGTTCAAACACTAAATAGAAGAGGCTTCTATGCAATTAAGCCTTTCAGCTCTGCAGTCAATATTAAGACTGTAGAACAGTACTTGACATTGATGGTTCATATACAGAGCCGTTTATAAGATCCAGCTCTTAGAATCATAGAATCATTAAGGTTGGAAA
>WAAD01024278.1:1261-15425 GCA_013389945.1 Fregata magnificens
GGATGTGGGGCGGTTGGGTGAGGCGGCGGCCTCTGCGCTGCCCCCTGTCCCGGTAGGTGGGCGGGAGTGGGGGTGGGGGGAGAGGCCTTTCCGAGCCGCCCGAGGGGAAATGCCTGTGCAGGCTCCCCGGTTCCGCTTCCCGGTGTGCTGGGGGAGGGGGCTCTGGCGTGGTAAGTTCTTGCCCTTTTAAACCTGGCAGTTCTCCGGAGGCAGAAGGTGTCTGCGGCCGGGCCGCTGCCGTGTGTGCGGAGGGCCCGAGGCCACCCCGTTAATCCCACTCGTGTATATAAAAGTAAATGGGATTCATAAAATATAACGCACCGATCCTGTGAGCGTTCCCTTTGAATGCATTGTGATCGTCATGCAGGCGTGTGCTTGCAAGGGATGCCTTTATATGTTTTACTAATGAGTGCCTGCCTCCTTATGCTGATAGAGATTGAGAGCCAGGAAAGATGGTGGTACAGTTTGAGAAAAATACTCCATATGAATAGTAACAGAAATGAAGATGATTGATGAGGAGACATAAAAAGTTTCTCGTAGGAGACAGACTCCTTAACCCTTCATTTTTTTCCTCAAACGTCACTGGTTGGAATGATTTTATATAGGGAGAAAAGACTTTATTTCCATTAGAGGCTTATGGTTCAGCCGGAGCCATTAGTCTGCTGTTTAGATACTTTCTGAAAGCTCTCAGAAAAGGAGCTCACTCCTGGGGTTGCATTTCTTATTGTGCTGTTCTTCCCTCTGCATTGTCAAGTCTTCATCTTAGGTAAGGCCTAAGGTGTCGGCCCGCTTTCCAGGCAAGTCCAGTTCTGCTTCCCTGTTGAGCTGTCTTCATGTTTCTGAATCTAACTGGGAATTTTTGAGTGGCATATGTGTTTCTGGCTTTTTGGAGCCCATTTGTCCTTAGTCTGAGTCTTTTGGTTAAATGCTTGCCCCACGCAGTGCTTTAAGCTTTCTAGTATTTTGCTTGGGCCTTCTGCTGTTACAGTTTGGCTTTTCCTGCGTGTGTTGTTTGGGTTTTTTTGTTTGTTTTTTGTTTTGTTTTGAACTGCTGCAAAGCTTCAGAACAGATTTATCTTAGTAGGATACCCATAGCTTTGGTCTGTCTACAAGAAAGAAGATTATTCACTGGCTTCTCTCAATGGCCATGTAGTCAAAAACCACCAAAGCAAAACCAAAACCCCACACATCTGTGTGATGTAAATACATTCAATACCAAAGAGATACATGGAATTTTTTACAGGACTGTCAGAATCCATTTGTAAATGTTGCAGAGCCTGGTCAGTCTAGTCAGAAATGAGGAATAATTTCAATGAATAATCTTATTTCTGTTGGTGACTTGAGACCTTCAAGTAATAGAAATGAGCCTGCAAGAACATGTAATAGCACAAAATGCAAGATACTGCATGTATGGATTAATAGGTGTTTGTAGCATAAATCCGGGAACCCTCCAGCAGAGTAATGGGAAAATACCTGGGTTTATTAGTCAACGATGAAAGAAAGCTGCCAATTTAATGCGGTTGTGAAAAAACAAATGTGACTGTGGTGTGCATACAGTCAAGCTTCTGGGTGACTAGTGAGACAATGCTGTGTCCTGTTCTGATAAACCATGTCCAGGAAAGAGCAGCTTGTACAGAAATACACCCAGGAGGGTTACTGGAAAAGAACAAAGCTTATCTACAAGAGCACACTAGGAATATTTGTCTGATGAACCTAGGAAAAGCAAATGCGGAGGAGGGTTATGAGTAACCAATAAGCCAGGGTGGAGTCAAGCTCAAGCGAGTAGGCATTTAAGCTAATGAATGATATTGATAGAAGAGCATGGATCTAAACTGATTATAATCTAGACAGAAAACTAAGAGCTATCTCAGAGGACTGAGGGTTTCACTTTCCCTTAAGAACAGTGAAAGATGAACATGTCTAACAGGCTTTAAAATGTATTGCGCTTCAGAACAGGAAGATGATGTACAATCATACAAAATAGGTTCAAGTGATCTGTGTTGAAGGGAGGAGATTTGGGCCTCCCTTCTTACTCATCCAGAGACTGGAACAATCTCCTGATGTTCAGTACTTCTCAGAAAGAAGCTGTCGAACTGCTGGTTGGTGATGAGGAGGATAGTTAGAATGAGAAGGCAACAGTTGAGAAAGAGGTAACAGGAATGCTCCCACTGGAAAGATTTACACCAGGTGTTCAGTCTCAGATTTCACTTAATGGTAGTGGGGTGATGTATGCTAAACTAACACATAACATGTACTAAAGAAACATGTACAAAACCGAAATATAGAGGGACAGTATATATAGCATAGAGGATGGAAAAGAAAAGGCAGGATGGTCAACCGGAGGAGGTGGTGCTGGATGCCTTGTATGGATGACTGTTCCCAAGGATCTCAGCCATCTTCAGCTGTGAGGCTGAACATCTTACTGTTGCTCTATTTTTCTAGCCTTCACCCTTGGTTGATTTTGATTCATCTGGGGAAAATGACAACATTGAAAATTCAGCTGATATGTGCTGGAGGCTCAGCCCTAAAAACAAATACAGTATGAGTTGTGCAGAGTTATTTATAGTGAGGTGGAGAGCATGGGGCCATTTAGGTGCTGCCAGTCTTTCTTCTATGCACATTGCTTATACTTTTGCTATTCTCTACCAAAAAAGTTGGGGGGCGGGGGGGGGAATTAATTTCGGTGGAAGAGAAACTTCCTGCCACAAAAGATTGAACGGAGCAAGGCTTGCCAGGCAAATATCTTGGCTCACAGCATGCTTTCCCAGCGTGACTTCCTTTGCAGCTTCTCACAGGAGACTCGGGAGTCATCTAGTCCCTCTGTGCTGTACAGTTGGGTTTTTGCCAGCTTCCTGGGATTTAGAAACTTCAGTTTTATTGCTCACTTCTCAAGTCTTTTTATGTTTTATTTCTAACTCTTATTTCAACCTTCGGCAGCCTGTGGCTAACCACACTGTCTTATGATAGGCTGGAGTTTCTCAATAAATACTGGATTTTTATCTTATGCAGAAACCAACATACTGTTTCATAAGTTTTTTGCTAGCTATTGTAGCCTCTGACTACACATTAGGGTATGTTTGTGAAAGAGGAACAAGGCCTCTAACATCTCTTTCCATTCCAAAGTCAGGGTTTGCTAATGCTTCAGTAGTAACAGTATAAGTGGCAAGATGTAAACTGGAGCAATATGAAAAACGGGGAAATCCATAGCCCCCTCCTTCTGAGAGCTGATGATAGTCTGCTGACACCGAAGCACAAGAGAATGTGTGGATTAGTGCCTGTGTACTCTACAAACTGTTCCAGTGTATATTTGTTTTCCATGGTCAAGAGCTCTTTTAAGTGCATGTTAGTAGAACAACAGTGATTTCCTGTCCTTGGTTACTGTCATATTTTTACATTCAGGCTGGCAATGCAGTTCTGTCATCACATGGATTGCTCCTAACCATGTGTCATTATAGTATTTTAGGAAATGTAGCCAGTGTTAAGGATTGATATTATATTTAGTCTTTAATATTTCTTGCTAAATTAATTCTTATTAGAACTGTCTATCAAGTTGTTAGCAAATTCAGGATGCAAATAACTGGAGTGAAAGGTGGCTGACTTTTCTTACCCTATCCTTAGCATTTTCAGGTGATCACACTGTTAATTTCCCTTTAATCCCAGCAGTAATGTTGTCCCTTTTTTAACTGACTGCAAAATTGTGGGTGTTTGGCATCTCTGTTCATGAAAACAGCAGCCTTCTAGAGGAGAGCAGGAACCACCTGAGTGCACTTGTAAAGGGAAAGGAGGTTTGACCTCCTCCATCCTGCTTGGCAGCAGTCAGGTGGCAGCTCTGATCGCCCAAGAGCCTGACTGGTGACAGCAAGTGCCGTCTCCAGCCTGGTGGAGGGTGTGGAGTGGGATTTAATTTACTGCACTGGAAGGGCGTGTTACGGAAGCTAGGTTTCATTAACTTCACTGCTTGCAGACCAGTTTGGGTTTGCTGGGGTTTTTTGTTTTGTTCTCAAGGAAATCTAAGCGCTTTTTTTTGAACGTATAGTAGGTGTGCTTTTGTTTTGTAGTGGTGAAGCCTAGTGTGAGCTCTGAGGGAGATGACTTTTGTGTCTGTGTTAAGCCTTACTGAAGTCAGGGGTGCTTTGTGCAAAGATGAGATAGCAGCTCTCCATAGACCTCATTGTAAGATCAGAGTCAAAATTTGCAGTGATGAATTGCAGTCATCAGTGTCTGCATTGGTTGGGGTTAACAGTTCTCTAAGCGCAGGGAGTTGCCTGTGTACCATCCTGGGCATAGCACCCTAAGCTGGTAAACTAGGGTGCATGGGGGCTGAAGCTCAGCTGATCCACCAAGTGTAGTAAGCGTGACAGTGATCAGCATTGCAATGCTTTAGTTCTGGTACCTGGTTTTGGGAAGACAGTTCACAAAGCTGAGGTAAGCGCTAGGAAATTCTCGGCAAAATTGAGACTTTAGCACTTGGGTTCCCAGCAGTCAAGCATGCTGAGCGGGGAGATCTTAAACCAGCTGATTGGAAATGTTGTGTGGGCAGCTCTTCGCTCCTCACTTTAAATTACTTACAGCCTTCTTTTAAGCATATTTAGAGTCAGGAAGCCAAAATCTGAAATGGTCTCTTGTGCTTTCTGCGACTCCATAGGGGTGTAAGCTTGCTGTGTTAGCTCCCCCACTCTGCCCAGACCCACACCACCTTTCTCCCTCTTACACCTGTGCTGGGCCGTTTCAGCTCACTGAATTTCTAGAAAGTGAATCCAGACTAGAAATGCAAGGTTTTTTTATAATTGCTAGCTGCCAGGGACTCAACCATGAAAGAGGAACAGAGTTAACACCATCCTCAGCTTGAAACAGTTTAAACCCCCACCTGTTGCTTCCCAGGAGACAGTTTTGTGTTGTGAAGGAAAACAAACTAGATTACATTCCAGCAGAATGAGATTCAATTAATGTGTTTTACCTTACAACTGGAGAGGACAAGTGTGAACACAATTACTGTGGCTCCACCAATAGATACTCATTAAGTTGCTGTACCTGCCACTTTCAATTGTGTGCTCCAGTCCCCAGGGTTTGGGTTTTCTTTTGTTTCTTACAGTTTGAAAGAGGTGGAGACAATAGGAGTAGGCATACCAAAGTCTTCTCTCAGTCATAATTTAATTTTGTAACCAGAAAGGAGTATTAGGGCTTCAGTCCCATAGGTTTATTTCAGAGGATGGCCAGTTTGGTAGCTCTGCAAATCGGGAGAGCTTTCTGTTGTTACCGACTCATTAATGTTCTTTCCTGACATTGCAGATTAACTGTTCAAAGGAAGGGGATCGCTTGTCAAGGGGTAGGGCTGATGGGTTTTTTTAACTACTTTATGCAGACGGATAGCCATCCCTGTCACGTAATAAGGTCGTCGTGTTTAATTGAAGATGGTGGTTAAATTTAAAAAGAATAATTGCTCCTGGCCCCTCTTTTTATTAAGAGTGAAAATTTGATCAAACCATTCCCCAAAGCACCAATAAATATAAGTGAAAATATTATGATTTAGCTTGTGACCTGATTTTTATTGTTTTTAGTGGAGTTTTGGTGGACTTCTGCTGATGTATTATGGCATTTCACAACAAAGTTTTCTTTGCTTCCCATAAAAGCAAACAGGAGACCTTGGTGGTGTTATTAATTTTCATGAAAAGCTTCCATTGCATATCTAAGTTTTGTAAGAAGTACTCATCTGCCAATAAAGTTCAGTTAACTAGCTGGCGTTCAGATGTAGGTTCAAAACAGGGGAAGTCAGTTTCAGGATATAAAAAAACCACAGTAAAATAAACTAAAACCAGCTAATTTATTATTCCATTTGACTCTTTCTTTCTCCTTACCATGTTCAAAAATAAATCAATTCAATCGCCAGACTTAAGAGAAAGTGAAGATAATGATAGTCTGTTTTTATTAAGGTACAAAAGTCTTGCAATATCTGTCACAAGTCACATAGCCCTTTTTTTTTTCTGAGTCAGACTTGAAAGGAAATAAGTTTAACTCCTCCTTTTTAATAACCAGAGTATAAGCATCAGGGACTTGTATTTCACAAGCATTAGATTTTGTAGGTGTCAATAAAAATTTAATACTACAGTTACAATAATATTTTCTTTTTACATGGTTATTTTGAGCAAAATATTCAGAACTGAATTAAATTGTAAGATGCCTTAATTGCTGTGAGTTTCCAATAAACTTTTCTCATACTTATTTCTTATATATGTATTTTCTTAAAAGGGGCAACATTTAATCTTCATCTCATGTGTGATCAATTCATCACTTAGATCAGTTCAATTCAGTACGTGTCCTAAAACTGAGTTGGTCATTTTGGTGTATGTCCAAGCAGATGCATTTGTTGTAGGTGTTTGGATTTACATCATCTGTTCTAGGCAGTGAAGCTGATTGCTCCGCAGAGCATCCAAAGCAAACTGTGTGGGACCCCTAAAATGTCCCTGAAGAGAGGCAGGTTTTAAGGGCAGACCACAGAGAGGGAGGTTTTAAGGGGGCTGGCCACCGCCTGGGGGACGTGAGATCCCCCGAAAGAGACTCAGCAGCCAGTTTGTCAGCAAACACTGACCCTGTCTCCATACATAAATAGATGGACACGTGTGCCCAGCTCAAGGGTGGGCCCACGCTCCCTCCCTCAGTGAACACGCAGACGTAGATAGGAGGTAGTCTGAGGATATGGGTGTGGGGGGGCAGGTCTCACCTGTAGAGTAACTTGTCTCTTTCTACCTGAAGGTTTTCTGGAGTTGCCACTTCTGGGAGCTTGTTGAGCCCAACCTCTAATTAGTGGAGCAGGAAGTTTTGACTGAATACTTCAGAATTGTGACGTTTATGTATGATCTTTATCAACATAGGACTTGCGAACCACTGGCCTTCGAAGATAAACATTAAAGGCCTGAAAATCACGAGGGTTTGTGTCCCAACACTGACTATTGGATTTGCCTTTTAGTCTTCAGATATTGTTGTTTCTTTTTGCTGCTTCCTCATGCATTAAACGTTTGGGGTTTTTTAACAGAAGCCAGGAGTCTCATGTCCTTGATTCCAGTAGCTGGTGCTTTAAGAAGACCCAATATCATAAATTTGTGATAAAATCAGAAGTTTTGGCAACAGTGACTATGGATGGAGTAAAAATAGCTCAGTAATCATTCTGAGCCTGGAGAAAAGATTCATGCAAGGGAAAACCAAAAAGGAACTGAATCTGTGAGGTGTACAAAACTCTCATACTCTTCTTTAGGTCTTCAGTGCTGTACATGAATGCCCTGTGACTATTGCTTTTGAGTAAACTTTCAGAGCTGTGTTATAGTGGGAGACCTATCCTACAAGTGTGAGATGATACGCATGTGCTACTTTAAAGAAGAACCACAGCTCATTTGGTTGAGGAAAATAATACAAAGAATTAGCTCCAGCCTCTCTTTGCATTTCCTCTTGGGACTTCAGTGAGGGCTGATACCATGCAGGTAGATTCTTGCAAAATAATTTGGGAGCAACTCAGAACACACCAAACAAATCCATAAAATTAGATTTCCCAGAATTATTCAGGAGCTTTCATATAGATCTGGTCCCACTGCACAGAGCTGAACTTTATCAGGATAGCTTTTCTGGGGCAGATTCCAACAAGATTTCCTCGTGGGTTTGGGATGAACGTAGTGGGCATATTAGATGACTGACGAATCTGCCGGAACTGCTCCATGACAGACTTCTCAAGGCAGTCAATGTCTGCTAGTTTCTCTCTCCTTTCTGGTTCTCCTGTCATCTTCCAAGTCAATGTTTTTCTCACACTTGGATCTCTTTTTCCAGTTACTCGGCAATGCGGGGAAAAAATACGTAACATTTTGTATTTGCTTAAGGAAAGAGTTGGATGCAGCAGTGCAGCAAGGGGGTTATCTCTTGGTCATTTTTTTTCATGGTGCCATAATTTTTGGTTCTACGCTTGCTGCAAGCTTCTCTTCCTCATGTGGCTTCTTCTTGACTTCCTTCTCTTTAACACACAACTCCTCTTCCCCAAGACTATGCTTTCATTGTATGTTGGCTCTGACAGGGAAACTAGATGACCGAATTCCTACTCTTCCCCCCTAGCTACTCACCATATCATCCCCAGTGCTCTCTCATCCAGTTAGCACAGAGCCTTTGGGCTCCAACGCACCATTGCTCCTCCTTTTTCAGTCACTGCCTGCTGGGCTATTGCTGCAGTTTGAGGAGTTGTAGGAAGGAAATCAGCACTATTCTGGTTTTTAATTGTGATTGCATTTATGTGATTGGTATTTTCTGCCTCTTGGTACAAAAACCGCACCAACACTTTGATTAGAAGTTCAGCATTTGTGAATTCTTTGACTGTATCACATCCTGATATCCGAGCCCTATAAACATTCACTGGTTGATATAGCTCTCAGTTTCTGAAATCACCCATGAAGGGGATTACTTCCACTGCTACAGAGGGACAGCACTGAAGAACGTTACTCAAAAATGTCAAGATCACTGCCCTGAGCAGCTACAACTGAAACATACTGGAATTTCTTCAGAGCCACAGAAAAAATAGGCTGATGAGTGGATTTCAAGAGATCACATGGGTCATGCTCTCCTGTGAGGCAGTTTGAGTGCATCAGGGTCAGTCCTGATGGGCACCGGCACAGCTGCTTCCTAAAGATCCTAAAGACCTCATGCAATGGAGGTGCCACAACAGCCCTAAGCAACCTATTCCTGTGTGTTGCTGTCTGCACTGTGTTACTCTGAGGTTCAACTTCAATTTCCCTTTGTGTAGTTTAACACTGTTACACCTTGTCCAGTTCACTCAGGTCATGAAGCTGTGTGTCCCCTTTTCAGCAGACTTCTAGGAACTTTAATAAAATCAGATTTTCCCTTGGTCTTCTCCAGGATAGAAGTGCCATGGGCAACACTGTCTAGACCTCTGATTGAATTTGCATCTTCCCTGGAGTTTTTCTGGCTAGACCATCCTTTTCCTGAAGCAAAGCATCCCAGACTGGACACAGTACCTCAACTGAGGCCTTCCCAGAGCTGAGTAGGTAGGACTCACCATCTTGGCAGGGTATGCTTCTGTTTGTACCTACCAGTATAACCTGGAATTCTTTTTACAACAAAACCATGGTGGAGTTAATTTGTGCTAAGCTTGTGATCTGTGATTAGCCTCTCCCACCCAGCTCCTTCACGAAGAACTTTTGTTCCGCTAGTTGCATCTTATCCTGATTTTGTGAAGCTGATTATTCTTATCTAAGTGCAGTACCATTCACTTGTCTTCACTGAATTACATCATAGTTTTCATACTATTTTTTCCCAATTTGTCAAGACAATTTTGAATTCTAATTTTGTCCTCCAGTGTACTTGCAGGTCCTTCTCAGCTTTGTATTATCCTCAGATCTAATAAGCATCATCTGTTCCAACAGACGTCATGCACCAATAAGTGACTGGTTGCTGGATTGTTCCCTAATCCAGTAAGTATTTATTATCTTTACTGTTATTACATAAGAAACTAGATTTTAGCAAGTTCAGCAGCAGCGTATATCAGATACAGCTTAGAGGTATCTGCTCTATGACCACAAAAGTGACAGCAATGCAGAGTACAGAGACCTGAGCCAGCTAGCATAGATAGCACATAAATACTCACTAAACTTGAAATAGTAATTAGTAGCATAATTTGCACTGTTCCGTCTAATTCTCTAAGTAGTGGTTGGTTTGGTTTTTTCCTCAAGAAGCTCGTATCTGCAAAAACTTGCTGCCTGTTTAGATATGGCTGCGCCACTGATCGTGCCGCCACTGATAAAAAAAATCATCATTTAGGTAAAAATTGTGATGGCTCAGCTATTTCATGGAGTGGGACATAATTCACCTGAACAGCCACATCCGATCCAGGCAGCTGTTAGTAAAATCTAATTGTTTAATAAAAAAGCCTAATTAATAGTACGCGTCACCATGTAACTTTTTTATATTTACTTTTGCTTCCTAAAATTTGCATTGCTGTGTCATCAAATGTACTCTTGCATCAAAGCTACCAGTTGCTTACAAATCAAATTCTTGATTAGCATCCATGCAAAGGAAAGAAGATCCTGAAAAAGCCCAGAATTGTGTTTACCGCTGTCTTTGGATAAAGATGCAAGACTCCGGTGTAAATACACAGGGGCCACAGAGGCATATGGGAGCCCTGTGGGAGACCCATCCAGAGTCTGAAGACCTGAGACCATGGTATTCAGACCCCTGCATTCGCTCCAAATGCGCATTTTTGGGGCCCAGAGCCATGCAGTGGTCCTTGCACCATGCTAAGGGAGTAAGTAGGTTTGCGGAGGTCCAGTGCCACACGAGCATGGTGCTCTTCGGTTGGGCTTCCTGCTGGTCCAGGCACCTATCAGAGCTCCTCACCCCGGTGGGATGCAGGGACACCTGAAGGCAGAGGCAAGTCTGCAGGCAGTATCTGCTGGAGGCTGCTCAGCTGATCTGTTGCTTTATGTCAGTCATTCCTTTAAGTTAAATGGCCATTCTCAGTAGTTTCAGCTGGGAAGACATTAGATAATATGCAAGCAGCAGATAACCTGGAGAGCACATAAGTATCCACGGAGGAATCGTGGCAAGTGGTGCTCCAGAGAGACATCAACACGCGTGTGGCATGCAGCAAATGAGATCTGCTTGTTGAATGAGAGCTGGCAGTAAATCAATGCAAATTTGAGCTGGGAGAGCACAGGGTAAGGGACATTTCTTACCACGCAGCCCTGGTGTGGATGGGTCTGCTGCAGTACCACCCCGTGGCTCTTGGCCTTCAGTGCCTAAATCACCCGTGAAGGTGGTTCAGGAGCCCCTAAGTCATTCAGGTGTTTGAAAAACGTTATTCTATGTAGCTTTTTGGCTGTGGTCTCTAATGGGATACAGCAGGGAATTTGCGTCTCTGAAGTAATTTAAAAGTTGTTTGGAACAAGAACCAGAAAATAACCATTTAGGTCTCCAAAATAATTCTTTACAAGAAGAAATAGCTGCAGTTTAACGTGGGATGAAGAGAAACCAAGCCAGTAGTAGCTCCAGATCAGCCACGAACAAATGTGCTACATGTCAGATGGTGATATATCCAGAACAGCACTATACCTGTATGTCTCCACTGTGGTGTAGGTATGGCTGCAGTTCATATTAGGGCTAGCTGCACATGTGGGGACTGTGGTGATGCAGCCTGGTGGGGGTGTGTGTGTGTGTGTGTTTCGGGGGGGGCGGGGGGGGAGAAATGTGTGTCCCCCTGCTCCCCACAGGGCTGTGCTCAGTGGGTACTGGAGCTCCATCTCGTCTGAAGGTGAGGTGGGTGCGTATGTATGTTAGCTGTGGTTATATGTGTAACCACTGTGCTGGTGTGCCCCACACCTGTTTTAGAGAAAGTACATTTCTATCAGATAACCTTATATTTTTCTTTACGTAGAGGGAGATACGAGCAGAAAAAGTTACTGGTCGCTGTGGCCCTGAAATGTTCTCTTAGCCATACAAATCAGCCACCACATGTCTAGTTAAGGACTAGCTTTTCATAAAATACTCTTACAGGCAAAGTTTTGAAATTATTTAAAGCGTGCTGGAAAAAAAATCAGTGTTGTATTTTAAAAAGTGATAATTCAATTTGCATATATTATTTAAGTACCTGTGTGTGTATACATGTAACTGTATTCTCTCCTTGTGTGTGTCTGTGTGTGTGTGTGTGTGTGTCTGTGTAAACATTTTCAAACCCCACTGAGTTTTATTTAAACCTGGTCATGATCAAGAATTTTTTAGAGAGTGGTTAATTCTTGCCTGTTTGAACAGGAAATAATATTTTCTCATGTTCTAAACTAGATAGCTGTCCAGATAAAAATGACGATAATATAGTTAACACACACACAAAACTATTTACAAAGAAAAGACAAAGCAGTGTGTTTTAGTTAGACTATTTACAACTCTCTTTGCACTTTTTTATTTCCTTTATTTTGGTATTTTAGCTAATGCCTAAGAAATGGATTGTCTCTGATACATTGTTACACAGAGCCATTTGATTAGAGGAAGAAACATCTATTTAACAAGACGTAAAGGAAATTAAAGAGCAACAACAGTCTTAGCTGCGGTATTTTCCATGGCCTGGAAAAACTTCAGCCAGAGTCTCAGCTGCTATAAATTGGCATAAACTCCAATATCTTAAAGCTGTGTTGGTTTATGTGACCCGAGATGACCTCTCGGATTTGTGAGACCACTGTATAAATACCAGAGCTTTCAACCGGCCAGGGTCAAAATAAATAATGCTCTTGGTCTGGTCCTGGCTCCATGCTTACGTGTCGCTCCTTGATTTAAGCAGCATCACGTAAAGTAGCAGAGGGGAGAAGGGAGCCTTCAGCAGCTCTGCACTTCTCCCCAGCAAAACCCCCACCAGGGTGTTGACATTTTTGTCTTGCAGATGAGGAAACTGATGAAGAGAGAAGCTGTCTCCTCACTGCCGTGCTAAAAAATGCACTTGGTTTGTCGCCAAAAGAGGCAGTGGCAGAGCTTTCCAGTACTAAGTAAGGGGCAAACCCTTCTCCTGGGGAGCCTCTGGCAGGGCAAGAAAACTTTGTTCCTCCTAGCCACTCACTTGTCACTGGAGTGACACAGAAGTAGGTGGAGAAAAGAGGAACGACAGCAACAACATTCATGTCCTCCAGAGGCCAAAACTTGAAGGGATGAGGTGCTGCTCTTGCAGTGCCACAGCATTCCCCTTGCGCCCACACAGATGCTTCGTTTGTGTGAAGGCAAAACAAATTAAATGGTATGTCCCCACCAGCTCTACCTGTGCAATTGTGCCCATCTGCAGTGAGTGGGTAGATGGAAACACAGGAACGAAAGTGGGCAAACTAAACTGTTAGGAATGTAAATGCCTGAGGAATGGGATTTCTAAATTATTTTATTTTTCACCTGAGATAAAAGAGGCAGTGATGAACCCAAATCTTGGGAGCTGAGGACTGGCAAAAGGTGCCAATTTGAGCTTTATCCAGAGGAAAAAGGCAGCGGTCTATGAGGTGCCAGGGATGCTCCCGGCAGTGGAGCACAGAGCAATTCCTCCCTGCAGCAGGTGCAGCAGGTTTGCTGTACCAGCAGGCATAGCTGCAGGCTGCTATCATCATAAACCTCCAGCTATTTTCATTTCCTCAAAACAAATGCAAAGTTTGCCCCTAAATCGGTACAAAATGCTCTAAAAGGGTCTTGGACTTTTCCTAACATGGGAAAGATGCAGCGAGCCAAGCCCTCTGTCTTGTGCCCACGTGGGGAAGGGCTGAGGAGCTTTTGCTGGGGGGCTTGGTTGGAGGTGGGTGAACAGCTGAAGACGTGAGCCTGTGCCACTAGCATTAAGTTAGCGGGATGGTTGCAGGGTTGAGGGCCTAAAGGCACACAAATCCAGCCAGGTCTCTCTTCTGAAGGGGCAGGAGCGTTGGCAGCACCTTGGCTGCCAGTGACAGTAGCAGAGCAGATACCATCAATAGCCAAGGGAAGTTCAGGGCACGTTGCAGGCAAGCCTTGTCTTGCCTCAGCTGCTTCCAAGGTCTGTAGGTGCCCCTGGGAGCTAATCAACCTCCCAGGCCCCTGGCCTTCTTGATTTTACTGATTTAAAAATAGCCTCAGGCTCCTTAAGGGGCTGCAACTGAGGATGCTCCCTCAGAACCTGGCTGGCTGAATGGGCCCTGTAAAACCCGCCCGCTCCCCTGGGTCCCCCACAAGGGTGTTTTCCAAGTGTGGTAAAAATAGAATCATAGAATCATTAAGGTTGGAAAAGACCTCTAAGATCATCAAGTCCAACCATCAACTAACACCAGCATGACTCCTAAACCAGGCCCTGGAGTGCCACGTCTACACCTTTTTTGAACGCCTCCAGGGTTGACGACTCCACCACCTCTCTGGGCAGCCTGTTCCAATGCCTAACCACTCCTTCGGTAAAGAAATTCTTCCTGATGTCCAATCTAAACCTCCCCTGGTGCAACTTGAGGCCATTTCCTCTCGTCCTATCGCTAGTTTCTTGGGAGAAGAGTCCAACGCCCACTTCACTACAACCTCCCTTCAGGTAATTGTAGAGAGCGATAAGGTCTCCCCTCAGCCTCCTCTTCTCCAGGCTAAACAGGCCCAGTTCCCTCAGCCGCTCCTCATAAGACTTGTTTTCTAGACCCTTCACCAGCCT